>JBAMDN010000324.1:0-20961 GCA_037074945.1 Tetracladium marchalianum
TGAAGCCGGTGAGGATTTCAAGTCCCCTTATCCCTTCTCAACCACCTATTGTGGAAGAAAAGAAAGGAGAGGAGAGGGAACCATCGCTCATCCTCCTTCAACCAACGACATTCACCCCAAACACTTCACCGAAGAGAGCATCACAACCACAAACCCAGCCACAATCACAACCACAACATATCTCCCTCTCTCAACCCACAACAACTCTAGATCCCACGATCCAAGGCGTGCAGCGTAACCTCGCTCTCGAAGCGACCCAAGACGAACTAGCCAATGACCCCGAGAAACGCGTATCAGCACTCAAAAAGGCACGAGAAGCCGTTCTCAGCAAACTAGGCAAAGAGTTTTACAAAGGTGCCTCGAGTACTACTGGTGGTGGGAGGGGTTTATTATTTAAGAATACTTGTTCGGCGTCTTCGGGAAGATTTGGGGTTACGGGAAGTAATTCGGCTTTGGTACCGTTGATGTTTGCGAGGTAGTGTTGTCTTCTTCTTGTTGTCTTTTGGGGGCTTATGAAGTTCTGATGTGTAAAAAGTTGTTGGGTTGTGTGGCTGGTGGATGGTTGGCTAGGTGGTTCTCTTGTATATGATTCTGTTACTTTTATGTTGATGGGTTATAATGATCATGTTTGATGAGTATTCGAAATGATTGTGTTCCTGTGGATAGCTTTTTATGATTATGAATATGAATATGATGATGTTCGGTCACTACTGTACCTACGCTTGACTATCACGTCTTCCCTAGTCACTTGTATCCTCTATGAAGATATCCTCTTGAACAACATTTCTGTTCGCTTCGATAACTCCACTTCATCATGGTTTCAACAACTCTCATCGACACTTCTTTCGCCAACATCACTAAAGTCTCACACTCATGACAACCTCTTCGTATCGGTTAACTGTTGGATTTCTATGACCAAAAACCTCTATCTATATAACGTCTATATCCTCTTATAAAGATGAATCTGATACCTCATATTCTCCAACGCAATCGGATATTTCAAACTCTCACTAATCCTCCACCACCTCGAACCATCCTCCACAACCTTCTCCCACGCCACAACCTCTTTCTCCCCATCCTCAACCTCCTCCTCTTCATCCTTCTTCTGCCCCCCAATCAAAACATGATCCATCAGCCACTTCATAGGATACTTCTTCCCCTCCACCCCACTTCCACCAACAGTAGTCTCAGAATAACTCCCCGGACTATCCACCACCAACAACAACGTCCCCTTCTTCACCGCCATGGTCAAATTCAACAAGAAAGCCGTCGTTTTTGAGATTGATGCACCGTATAATTCATTGAGTGTGAAGAGTAAAGTGAGTAACATTGGTTCCTTTCCGAAATCAGCGGCGAGTTGTTTGAGAGTGAGGGAAAAGACGTCGGTCGTTTTGAATGTGGTTGTAAGAGCGGTGGGAACGAGGAGGGGTGGACGAGGAGCGGCTTTTGCGGCGGCACTGGCGTATTTTGAGATTGTGGGTTGTGTGAAGAGACCGGTTTGGAGGTTTTGGACGACGGCTGTCCAGGAGGCGATGTCGTAGAGGGAGAGGTTGATTTTGAGGCTAGGGGTGTTTGGGGTGAGGGTGGTGGTTTGAAGGGAAGTGGTGATTTCTTCGGTAGATTCTTCGACTACTGGTTGGGGAGTTTCTTCGGTAGCAGGAGGAAGGGGGGAAGAAGAAGAGGCAGATGTGTCTTGGATATATTTGATTAATCCACCGAAAGCGATGACCTCTGCTGCTCCACCGCCGAAACAGGCGACGTTTAATGGTGTTGTTTTGTCAGCTGCGTCAAGTTCATCAAGAAAATCTTTGATGTCTACAAGTATTGACTGGTAGCACAGAGCTCTCGACTAAATCATATCTCAAATCAGTACTGTTGTCCCACTCACAACTTCAAACCGACCACGAGAAATAAAACACGCAATAAGAATGAAATCAGCTAAACTCACAGGACTCCACCTAACAGCATAAACCTCCCTCCAACTCTCATTTCCAAACGCCCTCTCAAAATCCCTCTCATACAGCGCCGTCTTCACATCCTGCAACTCCTTCAACAAATCATCATCCTTCAACGTCTGCTCAAACACATCTTTGAAGATGTTCAACAACAGCTGTTGCAACTCAAGTGGGATCAAACTTTCCACCGCTGTTTCTTCCTCTTCTGCCTCAACTTTGGATGATGAAGGCGTTGGTCTGGGTCTGGGTTTTTCTTTGGGCTTTTGATACCCCGGTCCTCGCCAGCCGGGCCGTTCAGAGTGGTCTTTACTGACCACTTTGCCGTACATTTTGGAGGAGCGGCTGTTTTTGCCCATTTTGGAAGTCTGAGAAGGGCTTAGGTAGTGTGATTTGGGTGTTGTGAGTTGTGTCTTATGAGTTGGGATGTAGATATGTTTTGAAAATGGTGGGGTGGAGGGGTCGAGGAGATTTTGGATGCCCTCCTTGTGGAAAACTTTTGGCCTAGAGTACCCCGTGATATGGAATATGGAATTCTTGATGGCTATCTAGAAAGTATTCAATCAAAAAAGGGGCATTTGAGGTTGACATTATGCTCTAAAACGTTCTAATTTTGGCGCATGTTATCTTCCATTTACGAGTAGTGTGGTTGAATGCTTCATCCGATCACTTTGTTTCTGCGCATTGGTTTAGTTTATGTTACTCGAACAAGATGAATCGGCAGTTTTGACCATCAGTCGCGACGCTTCTTGATACGGAAAAGTAATCGGATCGGCTTCAATGCCAATAAGTAGGTTTATGACTTGCTGTTGCAGGAACAGTGCAGAAGCCAGAGTTTCAACATCACAATTTCAATAGTAACCACCATTCTGTTTCACACTTCGATTGTCTAGCGTAGCTCGGAGAACCTAATCTACAAGCGTACCATAAATCCATCGCATCCAAACATCATCTGCCCTATCTCCAGCCCATTTTATTTATGGATCTCGAATCCAAGTATATGCTTAGATCATGAGTCTCTCAACCTTATCCTTCAAGCTTCTGATCTGGTTCATGAGATCAGATGCCTCGTTGGTGGTAATACTAGCACTGATGACGGCACGGGAAACACCGCAGGCACGTCCGAGGGCGGTCTTGCTGGGAACATAGACGTATGGAACGTTCTTGTCCTCGCACAAGAGTGGAAGATGGAGGAGAATGGCGAGAGGAGCAGTGTCTGCGGCGAGGATGATGATCTCGCTGATACCACGGTTGAGGGTCTTGGTGGCTTCGTTAGCACCCTTCTTTAGTTGGCGGTAATGGGAGGCTTGTTGAACGATGTCGAGAATCTCTTGGGCTGTGAGTGACAGCAATTAGCAATGGTTCAGAATATGTAGGATTATTGGAGGGCTTACTAAGAGCAGCATCAGCTACAGGCCAAGCTGCAGATCCGTTTTGTTCTTCTGCCATTTTGTTGGAGGCGTTGGGTACTCGTTGAAGTCGAGGTCTGGAGGTAAAAGAAAGTGTCAGTGTCTGTAGCTGCAGTTTCGAATCTGTAGAGCAGTGACTTGGCTTACGTTGATTTGTTGGAAACAGAAAAGTTATATGTTAAGCGGGCAGGGTTCCTTGCGTTGGCTCGCCCTGGTGCTGATGTGCTATTTGGTTTGCGACACGGTTGTTGATGTTCAGAGAATCTTGAAATTAAGACGAGCTAAGAAAAAAAGTTTGAAGCTCGGGATTCAGGATTTGTGACCACCCACGTGACGGTTCATCACTGTAACCCAAACACAGAGTCATATCAGAGTATTCACTTTAAGTGAGCTTGCCGCTTATTTATATATCTATCTATGCTTATATTGGTGAGTAGAAACGCTAGCATATAGAACTGAGAACATAGCTACAAATGTTTCTTGATGACATCAGTCACGTGAAAGACTTATGCCAACCTAGGTAAAGCTTGAAATCAACGTCGTCCCTGGTTGTCGAGCAACGTCTTGCATCCGCGCATCATCACAGCTTCAACGATCCCCATCAACCTTCAATCGCAACTCCTCAAGCTCCATCAAGCTTCCCGATCATCAAATTAATTGCTACATCAGCTTCAGATACCGCCAAAATGTCAGAACTCGATAGCTTCATCAACTGGTACGTCCTGAGCTCCTGAGCAGCTCCTCGAGATAAGCTCTCATATGTCCCTCGACCGGATGGAGTAGCATCTTCGCATGCTCTATTCTTCTGGCAAACATCTACTAACACTTCGTGCTTATAGCCCGGTGTACGCGGTTAGTATCTCTCCCGATTAACATCTTTCGACGATCGCGACCGCGAAGGAGGAGTGGCCAAAGTCGGTGGGACACGTCAGGCTAACATTAACTAGCCATTCTTTGGTGCGATGGGCTGCACTTCGGCCATCGTCTTCACCTGCTTCGGAGCCGCTTACGGAACCGCAAAGTCTGGTGTCGGAATCTGCGCAATGGGTGTCCTCCGCCCTGATTTGATTGTTAAGAGTAGGTAGAATCCCTCCTGAATGTCAAGCTCAACTAATCACGTCAAAAGACATCGTTCCCGTCATTATGGCTGGTATCATTGGTATTTACGGTCTCGTCGTTTCTGTCTTGATTTCCGATGGTCTTAAGCAACAGTTGCCACTTTACACTGGATTCATTCAGCTTGGTGCTGGTCTCTCTGTCGGTTTGGCTGGTTTGGCTGCTGGATTCGCAATTGGTATTGTCGGTGATGCCGGTGTTCGAGGAACTGCACAACAACCCCGTCTCTTCGTCGGCATGATTCTTATTCTCATTTTCGCAGAAGTCTTGGGTAAGTTGCCTCCCTCAAGCAGATGCAGAATCATATCTAACAAATTGCAGGTCTTTACGGTTTGATTGTTGCACTTCTCATGAACTCCAAGGCTTCCTTGGATGCTAGATGTTAAACGATCGACTCGATGAATAGATCAAGTCGAGGAGCCTACAGACAAGATCGAAAACTTCCTCGTCTAGAAAACAATTTGTGAATACTGTTGAATGTGGACGGAAAGGCTTAGGATGGAATGAAATAGGGACTTGGGGCCGTGTGACGGTACGAAAACATGTATACTGAATGCTGCTGGCGTTTAAGAGTAGAGACTTAGTGACAGTGGTTACTAGGCCGTGTATGCTAGTTTTCTATTATTGGTGCGCATCATTTTTGCTTTTTTGAAATGCTCAGTTTCCAAAAATTGTGTTGCAGGACTAGTGCGTGAAATCCCAGATGCAGTCGGGGACTTGCTTGATGGGATGTGAGATGATTGGTGTAAGGTATTGTGCAGCAATCACGGGCGAGTGCCTTTATTGCTCCATAGAGTTCATACAGAAGTTTCTGATGGAAACAGCGAATTAGATTTGCTCAAAATGGAATATCGTACGGTCTACTTTGCAAAGGAATCAAAGCATTGCTTAAAACGTATGAGCAAGTTCTTTCTACAAGTTGCTCGTTCCTATCAAATCATCAAAACGTGTTGTGTTTGAAGGCGCAGAAGTTGGCGTAGTGCTTCTCAAGTCGTTTAGGTGATATCCAGTCGTGTCCTCTATCGCGCGAAGTGCCTAGGGGTGCGGTCTGGCTTCTCCTTTCGATAGAACTCCTATTCATGGTATGAAGAGCAACGGTGCAGGAATGTTTTCAGCTAGACCAGCTGGTGGGGCGAATAGGTGAGGAACGCACTTCTCCGTGCGGCCATCTGTACGTTCAAGTCCTTATTTCGAGGCAATGGCCAGCCTTAATTGGCTAAATAGAACTGCAATGACGATTTCTCTATGTCTGCAGTACTTAGACTTGAGATCAAATGGAGGAATTGAAGTCTTGAAATCTTGAGGGGAGATGGGAACAACTCACAAAGCCATTGTTTTAAAAGTGAGGTGATTTGCATCAAAGCCTGCAGCGGAGTAGAAAGTCCGGACAGGTCTGCTCATTCTTTGAAATGCATCCTTAGACTTGAGCAACAAGCTCGGGATCCTTCAGTCCACGGCAGCAGGCTATGTTCCAGAATATGGTGTTCAAACGAGATCTTGCCCTTTCCTAGGAGGTGTTGACCACCTGCTTCGATCAGAAGTTTTGGTTATCCTTCCCTCGGTTGTTCCTACTTGTAGAGAGCGGAGCCGTTCTTCCTTTCATTCTTGTGAAATAGTATCTTCTCTTGGTCGCCCTTATTCATTTTCCCGACGAAGATTGCTCTCTTCTTCTTTCTCATTTCTCTTCGGAATGTTTTCCGCTCAGTATCTGTTTAATTCAGAACCAGAAGATCATCTATGAGGAAGTGAGCATGATCCCAAGATGTGTTCGGCATTCATCCCCGCAAGACTACCTAGTCAAGTATAGTCTCGTGGTTATTCAAACCTGACGATTGATGTTTTCGTTAAGTCTACTGATAGGTTAGAGGAGCCACATATCGAGTGGCTGTTGAGCATGGAAATGGATGCCTCCAGATTTCCGCTTGGATTATACAGCACTGTCATTCTGCAGAAGGGCCGAAAGGTAGATTAAGTTATTCCTAGGCGATCTAACAGCCGGTGGGATGTGTTTTAGAAAGCTTCCATGCATCATTAGGATCCTTCTAGATGCATAATTCTCTTGGTACAGACAGGATTCACATCCCGGTTCATACTGTACGATACGGGAAATGGAGAAATCGATAGTAGAATGCTGTCGAATTGGGAGCAAAGTACCCTGGTACTCGAGGTCTTGACGATGGTGCAATGGTGGATGGCTGAAGGCACAAAGCTTTTGTCGACATACTGGCTGGTCCAAGCATATCTTAATCATCCGCACCAGTCACAATGCTTCGTCTCTACGAGTCTACATTGCCAGGATGTATGTCATTGCACCGCAGATGCCAAAGTGTTCACCGCAAATCGTCCCAAGAGACGGTGCCAAGGCTCATACTCCAGCTTCCCGTAATCAGGTCTAGCTGAGTCATGTCACGACCCCTCCACTCACGTCTCCTTCCCCTCCCATAACCGCGGATATTCCCGAATACCTCAATGCCCTCCTCATACCTCACCGCCGCTTCAATTGTACGCCCTCGACTTCAGGCATACCAATTTATCACTTCCCAAGCCCTCTACCGAGCCCAAAGCAATCGATTGCAGCACCAGCAGCATACCATCCCGCCCAAGATGCGTCTCCCATACGTCGACCCTAGCACCTCCCCCGCGCTTCAGACGCCCGATGGCGCCGCAGTTGTCGAGCGAGTGCGTGCTCGTCGGTCTCCCAGGCCATTGCAAGCTTTGGATCTGACTCTACTCCATTCTCCAGCTA
This sequence comes from Tetracladium marchalianum, assembly GCA_037074945.1. Lineage (NCBI taxonomy): Eukaryota > Fungi > Ascomycota > Leotiomycetes > Helotiales > Tetracladium > Tetracladium marchalianum. The sequence goes on from JBAMDN010000324.1 coordinate 7,224, forward strand.
TTGCAGATGGGTGGAACAGTTTCATCGGCGCGGTGAGGACGAAGACCAGCTTGTCGGATGATGTCAGGGAGATTGCTATCTGTCGGGTTGCGGTCATCAACCAAGCCTGGTATGAGTGGGGTCATCATGCTCCTCTGGCGAAGGCTGGAGGGGTCAGTGAAGCTGGGATGAAGCTTTTAGAGAAGGATGTGCTGAATGGGGACGAGGGTGATGGCTTAACGGAGAAGCAATGGGCTGTGGTGAAGTATACGGACGCTATGACTAGGGATGTCCGAGTTAGTGAAGACGTGTTTGCCCAATTGAAGAAAGTCTTTAATGACGAAGAGGTTGTTGAAGTCACAACTACGGTAAGTCCTGTTGTTTGGAGAATTACAGTTACTGTTTTCAGAAAGATCTGATGAATTGCTGGGTGATAGGTTGCTGCATATAATTGTGTGAGCAGATTCTTAGTTGCTCTTGACGGTATTTCCCAACTAAGCCATTACTATTTGATGACTTGGGAGCTAATAGCAAAACTTTTTAGTGGGTGAGAGAAATAGCACCAAGGGTCCAGGAAGTGCTTAGCACAAATCAATATCCACTCAATATGAAGCAAAATATAGTTATTACCACTCGTCTCTCTACCCAAATTCCAGCTCAAGGTGCTGTCAATCTTGTAGTACACCACCGGAAATACTTCTTTCCTCTACTCTTCCATACTCTTGGTGGGGCTAACACGGCGGGGAAACCTTCTAGAAGGTCAAAAGAATCTTACTAAACGCATAAACGCACCGTAAGCACCTCTCCACCCGAATCCATCGGATCAAGCAACACCCTAGTGGACAAGCCTCCAATACAGTACCCAGATGCAGCAGTACATACCGAGGACTCCTCCCACTTCCTCCTCCCTGTCTCAACAATAAGACAAACACTCCGATGGTTAGGTTTTACATCAGCAATGGTAACACTTGATATGCGAACCTCAGACCACCTTTTTAATTCTCCGAATAGCAGACGGTGTTGTGTCAGCCTCTATTTGGACCCCCATATTCTGGACGATGGAAGAGGTGGTCGCTTCGTTCAAGTCGACGAGTAACAGACGAGTATGTTCAGCCGCATATGCAAGTATCGTACGTTACCCCAGGGACAGTCAGAAGCAGGCCGTCATGTTTGTCAAGTGATGGCGATGTTGATACAAGAGAGTGTGGTTGAAAGAGATGAAGCAATTGCTGGATTGGAGGTTTTGCAAATGCAGCAATTTACTCGGTACCAGTTTTATGTTTGATAAATTATTCTTTACATTTTTCTTGGCAATTGCTCTTGGCCTCCATAAAACTAGGAAACATGTCAACCTCCTTTTTCTGACAGAGTAACCGAAAAGAGTAGTATCCTCTCTGGGCTGCCTCGGCATCAAGGGAGATCATAAGCTTCGGATCTGATAAACCAAGGGATTGCAATTACGATGCTTACTTAAAGAGACATTACAATATTACATAAACATGCCTATCTGCAAGATGCGCATGGGCAGAGAAATGCCTACAATATCAATCGGTACTTCAGAAGCGAACGACTTGGCAAAGGTGGATGAATACCCTACCTACATCTTGATGTCGCTCTTCTGTCCGGAAATTGTTCTGTACCGGCTGAATACTTTCGCAAGCACCTCTTACTTCGTACCATTCAACGTCGTTCTTGGGGGTCCTTGGCCGGCATAAAATATTCGGAGAAGTACCGGTCAAGGGTCTTTTGAGGGAAATAGCCTCCAACTTCTGTATGTCCTGTCCGGCAAAATGCCAATATCACCGGTGTGGTACGGAATACCGTATGTTCGTTCCCTAGACCTCTCGAAATTCAATCATGGTACCTTTATCCATTGGCAAAGGTAGGAAACTCTATGCTCCGTTCAAACGGCGCAGCAGCAATGCCCAGCGGTATAAGGCCTACGAGTAGACACCGCAAGTTCAGGTAAGGTTCGGTACATTACCTAGGGCCTTGGATTATAGCTCTGACTAGGTACCGCGTACTCCACACCGTATGTACTATTCTACGAGCAACACTACAGTCCCATTGAGTAGGATACATTCGGAATTCCGATCGACGAAAGTTCTTCGTCACCCGCATACCAAACAACGACAATCAAACAGTGGCATAGGAGTATTTACTACCTCGAGGTACTGTGCTACACCACGAGGGTAGCATGCCAATATCTCAGGCACAAGCATCCCTTAGTCACTCCACATTACACCCCTTCCAATATCCATCCTCCACAAAGGCGAGCCCAATTCCAAAAGAAGCCATTAATGAAAATTGGAGAATGGCGGCCAGCCTCCTTGGTGCTCGTATTCCTTTTCAACCGTCGTATTTCCGAATGGTGCCAATGGTGTTGGCAGAGCGAAGCGAGACAAGTACTCTGACGGTCAATGTAACTCTCCGCGGTTGTCTGTCCTAGTACAGTACAGCTTGTACATGCAAGTACATGTACTGCTCGCGATGCTGCCCAGTCAAAATGTTTCCTTCAAGCACAAACAGTGGTTTGGATTGTAGGGAGAAAGACTTGGCGTGCCTGCTTAATTTAGTTTTTGGTGAATTCCGAGGTGGTTTTATGTTGAAACTGGGCTACCATGTTACATGAACGACAATTTCTATAGGAGGGTGGTAGTAGGCACATTCTGACAAAAACAGCATAACTTGATCAGTGGAAGAATCCGAGTAATGAACGAGCAGCCCGACCCTGTTCAATGACAAGTGAAGTCGAAATTTATTATGGAGCATCACAGCTTACCAAATTTAAATCGTGTTTAGGTAAGTACCTAAGTGCCTAAGGTCCCTCCGTCCCTCCGTACCGCCTTATCAATCGGTCATCCCACATGCTACCAGCCCTAGCCTAGCATAGAGCAAAGCAAATGCTTGACTTTCCAAACTGTAGAGCTTATTCCCGTGTCATCTTCAGACTCCACGTTCGTTATGATTCCCATTCCCCATATCGCATCCCAAAGCCCGGGAACAAAAAGGCCTCAATGATCCAACAAGGCAAGATCGCAAACAAAAACGCGTGGACAGTGGAAACCTGCACCTAGTCAATCCCCGATTTCCCATTCCTAGATTGCCATCCTACCATTTGCCCACTCTTTCTCAAAAGGCTCGGAACAAATCAAAATACAAAGAAAGGCACAAGGACAGTACTTGCAAGAACCTGCGAAGGCAGGGAGCATTTTTCCAGAATAGGAAAATGAGGTTGCAGGTGGTGTGGATTCGAGGGTCTTCTTTGCTACTGTATGCTTGGCCGCTCAAAGTGGAGAGCAGGCGCTTGATTGGGTGATATTAAGCGACTTCTCAGGTTTACGAATAGACCACAGGGCAGGGACTAGGAGCTAGGGCCGGTACTGTAGTTAGTGTAGTTTCTGTAGGGCAGGCAGGGCAAGGAATAACAGTGTTGACATTTGATAATGGAAGATGGATCTGTTCCAGTATTATCTGGGAGTAGGACTGCTATGGGGGATGGATATTCGCGGTCTAGGGATTTGAGTTCTGGGAGATTTTGGCTTTTTGGTTGCCCAATCTATTTGGCATGGCTTCGACGTGGCAGAGGTGTGGGGAATGGACATACAGACGGGGCGGAATGATCAGCGGGAACTTGGGATCTGGTTTGGAGGGACGAAGAGATTTGGAAATGAAAGTTCGTATTGTATTGGATCTTTTGTCTTGTTTGAACGATTTGTAGGTAGCTTTTAGGGTGAGGTTACAATAGAGATTTTGAGATGAGATTACGTACTGGCTGAGTATCATGAAAGAAGCATTTTCTTTGTCACAATAATATGTAATATGACTTTGGAGATGTTCAGAAATCCGTCAGGCTTAGAATGGTGGAGTCGGAATTCGGTAGAAGGAAAGGAAGAAAGGCTTGTTAGCTAGCTAGCAAAGAAGGCAAATCCCGAGAAGATGGAGCATCGTTGAAGATGTCAGTACGATAGTGGGGCTTCTTGCACATGTACTGTTCTGTAGCTAGTGGCGGGCAGTCATAGCAGTGGATATGATTGTTGAAAGCTATCTACGATATCCATGTTCAATGATTCATGAAAGGGTAAGTTTACTTATACTTTTCTTTTGCGCTCATGCTTTGGAGTAAGTAGATTTCTTAAGTCGTGGTGCACAAGCTCGAGCCTCGACAAAGCAATGAGGAACGAAGCTTTTCTCTTATTTGGAATTCCTCAAAAGACTTCGACCAAGCTTGAGCAAGAGCGGACAATGAGGAAGGCCATTTTCTGCGATAGCTGAAACAAACCCCCTTTGTGTGGTTTAGGGATTTGAAGATCGATTTTTCGTGGAGGAGGAGGAGGAGCAAGAGCCCTTGGACGAGAGGGGAAAATGAAAGAAATGCATACCGCTGTGCCGGTCTGTAGCTAAACTCCTTCTTCTTCTGGAAGGTTTCACAATACATGAATCTCATTTCCCAGCAAGCCCTCAACTTATCTCTCCAAAATTCAAGGATTTTCACAGTCATCTGAGTTTAAACCCTTCTTGTCATGTTTGGAGTTTGGTCAAAATGTTCCTCTGTACTGTGCACGAGCAGCCAGTAGTCAAACTTCACACCACGTTGTTGGTTCAACCCCGCGACCATGAACGAACCACCCCTCCCCCAAAAACCCAAAAAGTCAGCAAAGATCGCCCTCCGGCCTCATCCTGACATCCACTTCAAAAGTATCTTCTCGGCCGAGAAAGAAATTTAAACTTTTGCAATCCACAGAAGCGACGACGTAGGTAATCAAAGAGGACATATTCCTATTTGAGAAGTGCGAGCAAGAACAAGCACATGCCGAGGCCGAGCAGAACGTGCGCTGTGTGTCGGTCTGGTGCGGTCACTTTTCGCGAGATGCGGGTGTGGTGTGTGCAACATCAGGTCCTGCCAACGTAAGGTACTTTTCGGTACCAGAAGAATGACCGAAGACTGGAAATTTTTGAGAACGACAAAGATACAGTGACAAGGACAAGTAATGAACTTTAACGGAGAAGCCAAGCAAGAATCCCCTGATGATCTGAAGGGTTGTCTCTTCGCAACTCTCTTCTCTCTCTTTTTCCCGGTCTAGAAAAAAGTATTTTGGGACGAAGAGTCACGAAAGGAACATCTTCCTCCGAAGGGACAGGGTGGTTTAGTTTACCTGGGAGCGAGCCAGTGAATGTGGGGCCGGAACTAAAGGCAGTTGAGACGAGACGCTTGAGCAAAGAAAGAAAGGGTTCAACACTACGCGAGCTAGGCTCAACGCTCGACGCCTGGTTAGCTCGTGAAGCTTGTGATGGACAGCTTCTATTCTTGAGATGGCTGAGAGAGGTGAGTGAGGGCGGGAGGAGTAGTGCGATATCGTACAGTAGTGTCATTGTGGGAGCCGCTTGTGGGAAGGTACTTGTCGTTTTTCGTTCTTAGGGATTTGAAAATGAAGAGGTTACTGCAGGGGCTGTCGGAATTTGGACAGTAGCGATGCGGAAAATAGGGTGAATTGATTCGAAGTACTTGTTTTTGATTGTAGAAATTCTACACAGATAATTTCGGTGTCTTCTCTATGACTTTGGGTGGTTGTTCGGAGAACGTTTGCTACACAGTCGTACTGTATAAACATACGTGCACTTGGTACGAACCACAGGGATATCTTGTCCTAACTCAACGATAGCGTGACCTCCGCATTCGAACATCACAAATGGGCAATGAAGAAAGGAAAGGAGAATCCGAATCAACGGCGAGTTACTAACTACTTGACTCGCAATGTCCTGTTTCTCTTGTCATGAGCATCTGTGTATCCGTTAAACAGTACCGGTACCTTCACAAGTATTGTGTAGTCGAGGTAGGACAAGAGGACAAGAGGTGGTCCCGTTCACTTGAATTATGAAAGGCCCATCTCCTAGCGAGACCACTAACCTTCCAAAACGAAACAACAAACGAGAAACGACAAACGACACTCTGACCAACCAGCCCTGTCAGTTCCCTCAAAATTCTCCGAACGGATCCAAAACCCAAAGTATACTTCGCCGAAGTCTGTCCGACAAGCAAGTAGGCGTACCTGTCACATCACTCCTCTCTCGACTCCGCTCGAGTCTCGGGCGCGAGGGCGCGAGGGCGGGAGCACGGAGCACAATGTTTTGTCCAAGAGAACCCGATGGATCCTCGAAAGAAGAGCTAGAAAGAGAAAAGAAGGATGTGGTGCACTGCTGGTGGATGTGATGGAATGGATCGACATGTGGAGGCTTGCTTGTGGAAGTATGTGTGTGAAGGGGGTGACTGACAGCTTGACAAGTCAGCAATCTGGTGGTTTGTCATGAGATGAAGGATCCAACCAGCTGCTTGCAATAATGGGGAGGGATGAATGGGTATGGATGGGTAAGATGGCGGCTCGTGTAGGTCTTTTTGTTCCAGGGCAGAATATTACGAGTTACCTACGGGGTACGTACCCTTTGAAGCAGCCTTTGAAGTATGGTGCTGTAGGTTGGTCTGATGGGTACTAACCTTGAAAAGTACGAGTACAGTACCGTCTTTAGTTGCCGAGCCCGAAAAGAGGAAGGTACAGCACAGTAAGGCAAAGGAGGGCATTTGTAGGTGCTATTCCTACTGCACACTGACGAGTAGATCCGTCGGGAGGGAGGGCAACTACTGTATGTCTCGCGGACGAGACATACAGTAGTAGGCTCTTGACAAGTAGCAGTACCAGTACACAGTGACGGTAGTACAACTAGACATTAGTAGTGCACTATTACACTCCTGAACTGCTTCTCTTGCCTGCCCAGACGGTGGTAGGATAGATAGCCTGGTCAGCGTGCATTTCCGTCCTTCCCATCCCCATCCCCATCATCTCCCACAAGTCACAAGTGACGAGTGGAACCATTCATCTCTCATCGCCAACACGAGGATGAGGCCAGAGCAAGACATTGGTAGTGCATATCACATCACGCCTCCTTTCCGGACCCCTACCCTACTTCCTATCCTAATGGCCTACCACCGCGCTCTCCGTGGACTGCTCCGTATGGATATGGACAGTGCTCGCACAATTCGAACCCGTCTCTCTCGCAGCACTCGCAACACGACTGGCCAAGAAGTGCGAGCGAAGGCATGGTGGTTTCTTCGGGTTAACTACCAGTAAAAGCGTGTTGTTGGCTTGGTCTGCAAGATGGGATGGGATGGGGAGTTGCAATTCACGACCTTGTCTTGCATCTGTACGGTATGAAGTAGGCTACGGTATTGCATGCTTGCCCAGGACGTTGTACACCTACCTAACCAATCCATACATTTGAACATCTCTCGACGGAGAGTCAGCAAAGCACGGTGCACCCGAGCAGAGCCAGCTCATGAGACGTAAGCAGCGCGAAATTGCGTGTGGGAGTTTATGTAAGTGAAGGTGGATGTGGTGGGAGGGATTATGAGTGGGCGGATGCTTTGCCGATAACCATGGATGGGTATCAATCATGTACAGGACATATTCAGGGTACTGTACAATCTCATGGGTACGGGACAGAGACAGGGTGTGGATGTGTGGATGTGTGGATGTGTGGTGTTGATTGCTCGGATGAAATAAAACAATGCTGGTAGGGTAGAGAATGCCTACCTGGCCCCGTCTTGTCCACACCAACTTTGGCCCAAAGGGTGCATTGTACACTCACTGTCTTCGAGTTTAGGCGGCGTTTGCGGTTGATTCTCAAAGAGGGGAGGGTCGGGACTTCGGGGGGTGTGCGCGGGCTGCAGATGGTGGAAGTGGTTCTGGAGAGATCAAACAATCTGGTGGCATCTGGTGCATCTCCCCTTGTTACCGCCTTTCCTGCACCGGCTGCCGTCTCTGATTCGCTACGACATGGGGGCTCAGGGCACTTTCTAGTGCTGAGAGGCGGTGATGCTTCAACATCTCCAAAGTGAGAAGATCCCTGGCCTTGCTTCGACTCCAAGGGCGGGTGGAGAGATGCCAGAGATGCCAGAGATGCCAGAGATGCCAGAGATGGGGCCCTTTTTTGGACCAGAGTCACTGCACGCTTGTTCGGAAACCCATGCGAGATGGAGGGGAAAGGGTAGAGGGACCGGGGATGAGAACACGCCTTTTCTTCTTGTCTTGGGGCGATACGGTACGGGGCGGTACTGTTTATTATTATTTTATTTTCTTGCCTGCTTGGTGTTGTGGTGCTGCTGCTTGCTAGATGGGGATGGATGCTCTTTGCGTTTTTTGGCTCGTGGTCCCCACCTTATCTGAAGACTCTTGATAGATTTAATCTTCCGACCAGGCCACACTTCTGGCAGTCCTCCTCCTTCTCCCATCACTACTTATTACTGTGCTTCGACCTCGACTCATAAAACAATCCACCTCCCCCCTAGATCTTACATCAGATTCTTCTTCACAACCTTCTTCTCAAAGCCGGTCGCAGCCTTGCAGATATCACAGCCTTGATCTTGCAACGATTCCAAATACTACCACCAACAATACCAACAACACCAACACCCCGAAACATATCAGACCTCAAAACACTCTCAAATACTACTGCATCAATCGATTCCACACAATTTCAATATTCAAAATGGCGAGCGTACATTATGACAGTCCCGGCGACAGCCACGCCTATATGATGTCTCCAGACATGCCACCCGGACTATACGATGGAACTTCTAGCGAGTCTTCCGCCAGCTCCCCGATGAACGGCAACGTAGGTCCTCCCAACAACGTGCAACTTGAACCTCTAGTATCCTATTTTGGGACACTGCTAATGGAGTACATCATAGACCGGCTTCGAGAGCATGTATGGTCCTAACGGCTACATCTACCCCGCCTTTCCTATGCAATACCCCACACACAGTGAAGGCCTCGCGCCAATGGGCCTGATACCAGTCGAATTGGACATTGAGGGAATCTACGAGGATCACGACCGCCGCAGGAGGAAGAATGGGAATGAGAAAGTTGTGGCGTCTCATGTTCATTCCGTGCGTACTCACGACACTTTGGCACTACCTTGTCCCTCTGCTAACCTTACTTCTTAGCGTCGTCGGGCCCAGAACCGAGCGTCGCAGCGAGCCTTCAGAGATCGAAAGGAAAAACACATGAGAGAACTCGAGTCTAGACTCAGTGAACTCGAGGGACGACACACGGATCTCTCGAGGTCCTATGAATCGCTGCAAGTGGAATACTCGAGTGTGAAGCATGAACTCGAGAAGTTGCGACAGGAGACATCCTCCGCCGAGACCTCGAATAGCAGCAATCCCAGGAATTACCAGTCAAAGGAGTGGGAGGATTCGAGGAGGGAGATACTAGATCCGCTGTTGTTTGATGTTTCCGCTTTTTGTTTCGAGCAGGAAGAGTCTGAGGATAGGAAGATGTAGGGCGGGCAACGAGGAGTGACATATCTATCATTTGGCGTTGTTGGAGTCTCGGAGTGAGGGTTCTCCCCACGGAGGGTTGAGACGGTGGCATGCCGTTGATGTTATTGATTTTGATACTCATCACGTACATATTCAATTGATACTCTCAATCAATAATAATTCTGTGAACACATCCTCAAGATTCCGTCCTGACACTTGTCCCAATAATTAAACCGAACAATTAAGTGAAAGTAGCAAAGGCGCAAAGAACAAAATACGGTAATTCATAGATAAGCACACCAGTTGCAGACTTCAGGGAGACTTTCCCCACACCAGGTAGCTTGAAGGAAGGTTGTTGTGTTGTGATTATCGTGATCGGCGCGGGACAAAAGTCCTAATCCAGATGAACGGGAGGGAGCCTTGTTGGGGTTACAGTACACGAGGCTGTCATGTCAGACCACAAAAAATCGAACGATTAGGAGCCAGAGCAACGCAGTCCACAGCGAACAGTGATAATCCTCCAAAAACACATCCAAAGTCTTCTTGGGATCTGCAAGGGTATATTTTTCAAGCAAAAAAGGCATCACATGCGAGAGCTTTTGGCAGAAGAGCATTATCGCAAAAGAAGGCAGCACGAAGTTCTTTGCAACTTGCAAGGCCGTGGATAGTGAGGGGCAGACATGGCCCAAAGGCGCCACCAGTCCAAAGTTATCGTGCTGAATTCGTGCAAGCCGGCATGCCATGCGATATGGTACTTTCGAGTTCCTTTGGAGTTTTGAAGTAAAGTGTGGCCGTACCATACTTGTACCTGTAAATGCCCGGGACGTATGGGACAACAGCGGGATCTCACCCCGCGCCCAGTACAACCACAGGAAGCATATCTGCGCCTCCCACCACGCGCGACACAGACTTCGTAGTAGCTTGCCCTTGCTGTCGACTATTCATCTTTCTTTTGCACTTCCCGTCAACTCTCTTGTTACGCATTCGCTGCCGTTTGCTGGCTCCTCCCTAGAGAGAGCGAGGGGTTCCTCAACGGCGCGTGTGGGCGGTTCAACTAACCACGAGAGTGGGATATTTCCGTACATCGGAGAGCAGAGCGAGTGTGAAGGCGAGGATTGTGTTTGGAGATGGCCATGCTGCGCAGGTCTGGATGGTGATTCGTGGAATGGAAGAGCGATCGACCAGACGGAAAAGCATTTTGGTTTGTCTGCAGAAATAGAATCTTGAGGGCAACAAATGGAAGGGGAAATGTTGGAGGGCGATGCGATGGTTTTGAATAAACATTCACATTAATCTCTTTGGATGACGATGAGGAATAATGCGCAAGGAGGCGATAAGGCTCCCTCTCATCTTCTCCTTCCTTCTTCTGCTTCTCCACCAGGTCGTCATAGGTAAGTCCGAGGATCCTCAACTTCGACGAGTCCTGAGTCGAGTCTCCACGGCAGTTGCGGAGATTCAGTAATCATGGTGGATGGAGGCGCACCAACTGGAAGACAGCTATCTGGTTGTCATGGTGTTGTGAAGCTCCACGGTTGACGATAGTGCTGGTCCACGGAGGAGCTGGAGTCTCGTGCCTGGAAAAGGGTGATGAAGAGCGTGGGGAGCTTTTTTTGGTGAAGAAGGTTTGAGAACATCACCAGTTAACTCCAGATCAGGCGTTGAGAAGGGCTGAACAGGTGCTTTCTACTTAAACTTCTACACTCTCATTATTTTCTATGTTCTCTTCATTTTCCTCATTTGTCTCGCCTTCTTCTTCCACTCTAACGTCTTCCTGTCTGTCTACTTGTTGTCGCAAAGCAGATTGCTTATTAGACTTGATTAGTCCGGCCTCCTTTGCTAGTCTTACATAACCATTTTGTTCTGGAGCTGGTTCCGGCTTGCCACAGAGATCCACTAAGCAGCGACCCCCAAGGCTTGCTGTCGTCCGGCCGCCCCAACAAGCTGCGACATCAACAGAACAAAATCTACTCAAATTCTCCTTCCTCCTCCACAAAACCTTCACAACCTTCGCATCTTCTGCATCTTTCCTTCACTTTACTGCAGATTCATCCCATCCATCCGCAATCATGCCTTATACCGACGTTGATACCCTCGCCATCAACACCATCCGTGTTCTCGCCGTAAGTTCCTCCGTTTTGACCCCTCCAAAATATCTTATCGTCGCGATGATGATGACCCCGCCTTCACCACAATTTTCCATATACTTCACAACGCCGCCATCCGCAGATCTGGAAAATTACTGACGCCCTACCTACAGGTCGATGCTACCTTCAAGGCGAACTCGGGCCATCCCGGTGCCCCAATGTAAGTGGGAAATATACTGCGATGATGGGAGAGCTTTCACACTGACCCCACCTTTTAGGGGAATGGCACCTGTTGCACACGTTCTGTTCAACAAGATCATGAACTACAACCCAAAGAACCCAAAGTGGGCTAACCGCGATCGATTCGTTCTCTCGTGAGTATTTTACCTTCCTTTCCCCAGTGCTCATTTCTGGAGCCTTGGTGCTTTCCTACGCCCTACCCAAATGATAGGAGCTATTCAATGCGAAAGCTTGCCCCTTGAGCACAGATACAATGAGGGCGAAATAGCTTCTCAGATGATCTATTTCTCAACTCGGACGAAAAATTGAATTAGAAGCGGCAGCTAGAAATTTCAATTGCTACTGGCAAACCATTTTTGTTCGAGAAAAGCTTTCTATCATGCAATTGGCTAACTTTCACACAGAAACGGTCACGGATGCATGCTTCAGTATGCTCTCCTCCACTTGAGCGGTTATGAAGTGTCAATGGACGATCTTAAGGCTTTCCGAGTGAGTTCCAGACTTCTTTTCTTCACTCGACTATGCTGACACCTTGGAAGACTGTAGACAGCATAACACCAGGACACCCTGAGGCTCACGACACCCCAGGTGTTGAGGTCACCACTGGTCCTCTTGGACAAGGTTTCTCTAACGCCGTTGGTCTTGCTATTGGCCAACACCACTCCGCCGGTGCCTTTAACAAGCCAGGATTCGATCTCTTCAACAACTACACATATACATTCTTGGGTGATGGATGTATGCAAGAAGGTGTCGCTAGCGAAGCAGCTTCTCTTGCCGGTCACTTGAAGTTGGGCAACCTGATCGCCATCTACGATGACAACCACATTTCCATTGATGGTGACACAAACGTCTCTTTCACTGAGGATGTTGTCAAGCGATTCGAGGCCTACGGATGGCACACCGAGATTGTCGCAGATGGAGACAACGATTTGGAAGGAATTGAGGCTGCCATCAAGAAGTGCCAGGCAGTCACCGACAAGCCATCCTTGATTAAGCTCCGAACCATCATCGGATATGGCTCCCTTCTCGAGGGTACCCATGGTGTTCACGGTGCTCCTCTCAAGTCTGATGACATTAAGCAACTTAAGACGAAGTTCGGTTTCAACCCAGAGGAGTCCTTCGTCGTTGCACCAGAAGTTTATGACATTTACCACAAGCACGCCGCCGAGGGTGCGGCTCAGGAGCAAGAGTGGGACCAACTTTTGGAGAATTACGCTAAGGACAACTCAAGCCAAGCTGCAGACCTCAAGCGCCGTCTCACTGGCGATCTTCCAGAGGGATGGGAGAAGAAGCTTCCAACATACTCACCATCCGATGCCGCAGTTGCTTCCCGAAAGCTCTCCGAGATCGTTCTCCAGTCCATCCACGATGTTCTTCCCGAATTGGTTGGTGGTTCAGCAGATTTGACCGGCTCGAATTTGACCAGATGGAAGGAGGCCGTTGACTTCCAGCCACCTGAGCTTGGTATTGGTGAGTGGGCTGGACGATACATCCGATATGGTGTTCGTGAGCACGCTATGGGTGCCATCATGAACGGTCTCGCTGCTTACGGAACCATCATTCCATACGGTGGTACTTTCTTGAACTTCGTCTCATATGCTGCCGGTGCCGTTCGTCTATCCGCCTTGTCCCAAGTCCGTGCCATCTGGGTTGCTACCCACGACTCCATTGGCCTTGGTGAGGATGGACCAACCCATCAACCTATCGAGACTCTCGCCCATTTCCGTGCTCTCCCCAACTGCATGGTTTGGCGACCAGCTGATGGAAACGAGACCAGCGCCGCATACTATGTTGCATTGACCTCAAAACACACCCCAAGCATCATTGCACTCTCCCGTCAAAATCTTCCTCAACTTGAGAACTCCACACTTGGCAACGCCGTCAAGGGTGGCTACGTCGTCCACAATGCCGAGAAGGCTGATATCACTTTGGTCTCCACAGGTTCCGAAGTTGGTATCTGCGTTGACGCTGTTAAGTACCTCAAGGATAACCACAACTTGAATGCTCGTGTTGTTTCCATTCCTTGCTTCGAGGTCTTTGATGCCCAACCAAAGGATTATAGACTCAGCGTCCTTCCAGATGGCATTCCATCTTTGTCCGTTGAAGTTATGTCTACCAT
>JBAMDN010000325.1:0-10145 GCA_037074945.1 Tetracladium marchalianum
TGTTGAACTCGAAGTGGCGGAAATCAAAATGGCCCTCCTTGTCGAAGCAGAACTCTCCCGTAGCTCAACTTATCTTGCATTCTTCAAAACAAAAGGAAATCGCCACCGTTTCTTCATTATACTTTGTGTTGGATTTTTCTCTCAATGGAGTGGAAATGGTTTGACCTCTTACTACCTCAACATTGTCCTCGAAAGTATTGGGTACAAAAGCGAAGAGACTAAAACTCTCATCAACGGCATTCTCCAGATCTGGGGTCTGATTACGAGTTTGTTCTTTGCATCGATTGTCAACAAATTTGGACGACGAACACTTTTCCTGGCTTCTACCGGATCAATGATGGTTGTTTACATCAGTGGGTTCTTTTCTCAGTTTCGGGTGACTATGACTAATATGATTCCAGTCTGGACTGCGCTTCAAGCTACATACGATCAACAAATCGCGAGCGGTGGAACAGGCTCAAAGGGTGTTGCACAAGGTGTCTTGGCCATGATTTTCCTGTACACCCTTGCTTTCAACATCGGATGGAATCCTCTTCAAGTGACATATGTCATTGAGATTCTCCCATACAATCTCCGTGCTAAGGTACTATAACTTCTCACTCGGTCAAAATTTTGAATTGGCTAACAATTTGGCAGGGACTCGTACTTTACAACCTCTTCGTGGCTGCAGCCCTTGTTTTCAACCAATACGCAAATCCAATCGCACTTGACAAGATTGGCTGGAAGTGTAAGTTATCTCAATCCTTCACAGGCTCACTAGAAATTGACCTTAACTGACTTAATTCCTCAGATTACATTGTCTACGACGTCTGGCTAGCTGTTGAACTGTTGGTAGTCTACTTCTTCTTCGTGGAAACCAGCAGCTTGTCTTTAGAGCAGACTGCAACCCTTCTGGATGGCGAAGATGCGAAGAATCAGTTCGTCGAGCAGGTCGCTAAGAGCACGAATGTTACCACTTCGCATGCAGAAGTATCTGTTGGCCCAGAGAAGAAGTTGGAGGGTTGAAACTTGTGTAATTTCGAGAGATTCGAAATCTCGACTCTATGTACTAGTCAAAGAATGAGTAATAATTCATGTTCACAATGATCGCTTCTTTCTTTGCCTATACCTTGTTGATGATTGATATACGTGGAAGTCTCAAGATTGTCTCCATGAAGGTCTTGAACCCCGCATGTCTTGGCGCACGAACTATACCCGACCCACACTTCCAAACCGCTAGCGATATAAGCTCCTTGGCACCATGCATTAAATCTAATTTTCATCAACAATGTGCGCAAATCAACTCTTGCCCATCTCAATCCGTTTTTTATGAACCTAGGTACACCCAAGCTTCAACACCAAGTTCATACATCTGAACGATGAACTTATCGCACGCAGCAGTAGTGCTCGACAACGAGAGGCATCCTGCTATTTACACCATCCCATAGATCAAGGCTATAATTTAGTATGGAAGCTTAATTATGTGCTAGCTTATACAGGCATGGTCTATGCGTTGTCGCCTCCTAAGCATGGTAACTGTGCATCTGGCACCGGAATCCATGAATTTATTGTTTTAGTTATGAGAGCGTATAGTGAGGTTGTTTTTACTGTCGTGGTAGTTAAGCCTCTCACATAGCACCCGGCGGTGTTGAAACAAGATGTCATGTAGCAATTTGTGGCATAGGATGTGTCGCAAAAGTTGGTTACTGAGTAACCGATCGCGCACGCCTGTGCCTGATAGTGGTACAGGGAGGATCAGGGTTTCCTCCCTTATTCCCCCCGCTGCTGAAGAACCTAAATAATCTAGACAGTATAAGGACTAAAACTCAGGTATATCGCTTAGTATTCGGGTTAATAGATTACTCACAAAGTCCCGTTGCTAACGCTGCTCTAATTGCAGGTAATCTAAGACTTTGGAGCTAGAGCAGAATCATTAGTTCTACAGCCTATAATACTTAGATTGTGGATTCTTACCCCACTGGCCACGGTTCAGATTCTTCCCACGATGTCTAGCAATGTTGTTATAGAAGTAGCGATGCTCTCAGCGATAGTTTCAGTCTCGGCTGTTGTAATATCGGCTATTTGGTGTTCCTCACGTGACCAGGAAGATTCAGTGACCAATCAGAAGCGAGAGTTAAAAGCAACAATTCTGGTATTATTTAGATATCGGATACTTCACGTTCAGTTTCATCCACTAAACAGTCAAGAATGGTAAGCATAAGAGGTTATCATAACATGGGTAGGATTTGAGCTTCTTACATAAGTGAATGGCGTCGTTTAGCTGGGCTCCATTGACCTGCAGAAATTCGTTGAATTCGGGTTGCGTCCTGCAAAGGAACACATACGATGTTGGGGGCAGAGGCTTGGCAGAGTCACCTGACATAGCACCCGTAGATAGTTTAGGAAGAAGGAGAGCTTCTCTCTCCTTCTTCTGCTCTTCAGACGAATACATACCACCAGATCTGCACCTTGCTTGCTTTCGGTGATTCATTGGGATCTCAACTCGAGCTCTCTTTCATCACCTGCTTGCCCCCCTTTTTCGCTTCCCTCTCAGCCAGTAACATCTCCTCCCACCGCATACGATAGGTTCCGGAATATAACTACTTTCACCACCCAAAAAGAGTCGACCACCAGTGGCTCGATTACGTGCTGTAACGCATTAGTATGAGGTCTTAACGTAGAAGTGAGAATGTTGTTCGTAAGAAAGGCCCACCTAGATCCCCGCCAACTAGGCGCAACCTTCCAGTATCCTCGAGAACTTCCATCTCAATTGTTACCACATCTGACGACAGTACTCGACGCTATACTGTATTTGACAGTGCTTCTTGCAATGATACAAGGTCGTCATGATAATCAACAAGAGCGGCCCGCGCCTTAGTAAGACCATCCGTGTATTGTTAGAGAAAGGTTGCAAGATCGGCTCTTGTTGTATTAAGCCAGGTAGAATCTTTATAAATTTGAATTCTATTTAAAGCCCCACACAATTCTTGAGAGTTTCCCGCGCACCCTTGATTGCAGTCACTTTGGGTAGTAGATGATTCACTATGAAGTGTATTTCCAACGTAGCATTCCCTGAACGAACTTTAGCTGAATACACTGATGCTCAGATGAGTAAAAATGCCCTCTGTTCCAACCCCCACGTATTGAAATGCTCCACTATTAGCAAAGGCGAAAAGTTTCTCAACTGTCATCCCAGTTGAGCTTTGATCAATTTTCTGTCCAGCGATTGGAACCCTGCAATTTGTCAAGTCAACAAAGCACTCAGTGTGATCAAAGCTTCCGGAGGATGCTACTACTACTGTTGGTGTGGGACAACCTGAGGTGGTCATTGTTGAAGTAGTCGCAGATGAAGTAATTGTGCTTGAAGCTGTGGTTGTGTTGCTTGTGCTGGTCATTGTTGAACTTATTGTTATCGAACTTTTGGAAGTCGTTGAGCTCATTGAAGTTGTCGACGATGCAGGTGGGTGGCAAGAAAATTCTTGAGGAAGTCGTCATTCTCGAAGTCGACGTTATTGGACCAACACACTGATTGTTACGACATGTCTGTCCTGGATTTAATGGTGGAGTTTTTTGGTATGCCGACCCCAAACCCAGTCATCAAGTAATTATTCTCACCGATATTTCAGCCATGGGAACTACGACGGGGCCGGCGCAGTATGTTGTGATTTCCTAAGCATTGAATGCACAATTAGAGGCTTGTGCAAGGCGTGCAATCCAACTAATTCTAGAGTAGTAGGATTCAGTAGACATATCTTTGGTCCGGGTATGCCACAAGTACTGATTCCTTCAAAGTTGATACAAGTCTCCGCCACAGGACAGAAAACATTGGGAGAACAAGCTTGCTGAACACAGAGAAAGCCAGTCGGGCACGAGGGATCTTGCGAGATGCCTCGACAAAAGATATGATTAGACCTTTCATAAGTTTCCTTCATACTGGCGGCATGTGGCAGTACCAAGTCATGGGCATCGAAGGGAGAGGAGGCATTGTTTGCAGAACAGCAGGAAATACCGAATATCAGAAGGGGAGAAGCTGGAGTCAAGTCCGGAACGTTCTAAAAGAAAAAGAATGGGGCTGAAGCACTTGTAGGTTCATCAATTGTATCGAGTACACTCACTGTTGTGAAGTTTACTTCACAATGCATGGCGAATTCGTCCCGATACTATATGGTAGAGCATCGCGAGTTTCTCGAAGTTAGCATTAGAGCCTTGCCTAGCCCTGAGAGATATTATTACCCGGTGCTAGTCATCTTTAAGCTTGTTGCTGACCTCGTTGTCATCGTAACTACAACCATTCAGGTGTTAAGATACAAGACCCTAGAACGAAAGGAAACAAGACAGATCCCCTGAATAAAAGCCTTTTCTGCCCTAAAAGGGACACTGTATTTTTGACAGTATTGCGCAAAGCTTAACATTAGCCGAATCATACTGTGTCCAGGTACATACCCTTCTCAAATTGGGGGCCATGCCATGGTGCACAATACCAGACATATCTGTAGAATGTCATACAGCTGCAATCAGTACTTTGGGCATCCATCAATTAAGCAACGTGGTCAAGACTACTGAACGTGTAAGAATTGGTACTCGAAGGGCTGTCGTTGTCTCGAAATTTGGATAATTTTGGGAATCGCTATATGAGCGGCTTTCAGAGTCACATTATCGGCGAGAGGTGTCAGATTTGCAGCACGTCCTGCCATTCTCCTCACTCCAATTATTGTAACCCAAACACCTATAGCATGGTCTTCGAACATCCATGCCATCTCTGGTGATATATGTTTTTGTTGAGCAGCTTCATTCTGTCATTACCATTCAGCTTGAGGCTGTCTCTCTTTTTCCAACCTTCGACATGAACTTACAGAATCCGATTCGGAAATCAAAATTGCAAGCTGAGAACAAAAGCTGTCTGTCAGCCTCATTCATTCATAGCTCGGCAGACTCTCATATTCCTTGAGGTAATCAACCGCCAGGGCAGAGAAACGCAGTTTCACAACGTTTAAAGTTGCATGCGAGAGAGTGCCTTGCATGAGATTTATTCGCCATATCGCTTGGGGCTTAACATCATCGTAGATGTGGGATGGGTAGGTTAAGAAGAGAATGATGAGTGTACTCGTTAGTAAGGCTATGAGGACGAGAATCGCGTTTATTTCTTGAAAGATTCCCTGATGTAAAGGTTGAGGGCAGGAAGGATGTGGGGAAGCGTCAGACGCGAAGGTGAGGAGCTGCCTTCCGCCGTACAGATGGCAGACGCGATACTGCAGCTTCATTTCCTCGCCCAGCGAACAAGGTCTCCGCAGAACTGGAAGAGATTACTTCCAAGCTTCAAGCTCCTACCACATGGTGCCCAGTTCACTTTGCTTGCTTCAACTCACGTTCTCACTTGGGTTTGACTCACCCCTAAACACGTGTTCACAGCAAAATATTTCGAGCCCCATTCTGTTTTGGCAAAGGTATACAAGGCGGCCTTTCTCCCTCCTATTTTCTATCCTGTTTTCGCCTTTCCTTTCTCCTTATACTTACCTTAGCTGAAACCCAGTTGCTCACGAATGACTGGGTTTGTAGTACGAGTCCTCCATTGCACACCGGGGTGACAAGAACTGCTAACTATCCTTCCGGGTCGTTATGGCTGGAATTTTTTATTGCTTTCCCTCTACGGATTTCTTTTTATTGTGAACATCTGCCTGTGCAGTGTAATAAAGAAGAGTCCGCTTGGTTTCCTTGAGTCTTGATGCGTGATATAGACAAACTACATTAGCTACCTTGAGGCCTTGAGTGGTGTGGTGTGCCAAGATTTCATATAGCCCAAGATCGATGTTGTGGTTGAACGTCAACGATATGCCTCCGCTCTCTCATCCTTTTCCTCATCAGTCTTTAACCTCTGTAACAATCGAAGTAGAGGTATGCATGTAGACGCGGCAAGCTGTACGTGTTTTCCTGCTGTAAATTAGGTACCTGAGCTATGTTTTCGGACCGATGTGAAGCTCCCCGAGGGCCAGTGACGTCGAGGCAGAGCACGTCTGCAAGGGATACTTCTTGTCTTTCTCCCCTCCTCCCTTCCTGTCTTCCTGTATTGCTGTATTGCTGTCTTCCTATCTTCTCGTCTCTTCCCTTCACTTCACTTCAAGGTTACAAGGAGCAAGGGTACCTGCCCTGTCTGGGAGAAGCGCAAGCAGTACACTTAGACTAGGCTAATTTGGAGTAAGCGTAGATCATCAAGGTTTTACTAGCTTGAACGGCCCGCTCCGCATGGATTCTGGCCAATAAAAGATTCTAAGCTTGGGAAGAAGCCAATGGCACAAACAATTCGATGCTACACATACCTGACTAACTCCAATGTAGAAGAACCTCCGGCGGTTTTGTATCTCACCTTTGGTTCAATAATGATCTCTCCGGCGGGGTAAAAAAGGTTCGACCAATTCGGAGCCGTGAAAAGACATAGCCGAATGCTCGAAGCTCCAGATTTCCGTCGTATCGAGAAAACAAGGAAAGAAAACCCAAGAAGTCAGACCATTGTCAGTTGAAAGTACATAAGAATGAACAAGTGCGATGATTGGGTTTGTGGTTGTTTGGTATGCATCCAAGTGTGCACTTGTTGGGTATATCACATTTCGTTAGTTAGTCTACCGTCGGAGCACGATGTGCTTCGAGGAACCAGTGACATTGGAAATATTTATTATTAGGTACGTGACGGCGCTTGCTTGAAAGTCATTCGAGATTTTGTGACTTCTGTGCCGGAAAGGATGCATATCACACCAGTACCTTTTTTTGTGTATGCAGAAGTAATAAGGCGTACGAACGGTATGAATGTAGCCTTGAGATATATTTACTTGCGAATGCTTCCTCTAGATTGTTGAAAATATATACGAGACTTTGAAATAAAACAGGTCGGCATGAAAAGCGAATAATCTGAAGCCGCCTCCATCATGGCCGTAATCGGGACCCATATTCCCTCGCGCACATGGGAACGTGTATTCACTTCTCCCACTCAGGTGGGGGGAAGACGCATGGGTGGCATTGTGATAGTATGGTAACCTGGGCTCCTACAACTGGGACGTGTCTTTTGGTACCGCCGTGTTGCCCAACCCTCTGCAGCACGGTATGGTTGCTTGATCCTAGAAAGTGCTTTTCCGATTGTATGGGGAAGCCGGATTCTTACAGGCCTTAGTTCTTCCAAGACGCTACTAAAGCTCACTCCCTGGTTGCAAGAGATAACTCGTATGATGGGGAAGTTTACTATGGTTGAATCCATGTCGAGTACTACATTTACTTTTTACGCACTCTTTAGCCAGCCTAGCACAACCCCTTGAAAGGTTGCTATGTTCAGGCAACGACCAGGTATACAATTTTTTGCTCGTCTTTCCTCTGTACATTATTGATCTACTGAATGTGCCTTGCATCCAGTGGTTGTGAAATGTTACCAAGGAACTTTGCGTGCAGGAAAAGTTGACCAAAATCCAAACGGAGTTACTCCACAGCATGAGCCTGACAGGCACTGCAGCACCTAATTCGTTGACGGATATGAAGCTGTTGACTGAATTGCACACCACCCAGCACTTAAGCTTTCTTGGGTGATCTCCTCGTTCCATCCTTAACACACGGAAAATTAATTGGTATTATGATTTGCCTCTGCGAAGTCGAAATTGTCTCAGCGTGTCATCCACTCTGGAAGAACTTTGTCGGAAAAAGAATTAAGTGGGTAGCCAAACATTCAACCAGCAATTAAAACGGCATTTCGGAGGTACCAACCCGGTTCGCTTGCGGCGGCCAAGAGGTACCGCGTGCATAGATGATGCTGGAAAGTTGGAACCTGTTTTACGCCGAGTAACAGCAGGCTTTTTCTTCGCCAACTCGGTGGATAACATCAGCATTATTACCCGTGCATAGAAACATATCTCCGTTCCGGCATGCTATCACCTGCAGAAAGGTATGCGGAGTATGCAGAGCAGAACTCGGTACTGTAACTCAGTTTCCGTGGGACTATCTAAACAATCGGAAGGACCCCGCGGGCGCAGTTCACTTCCCAATTTTCTGGTAATGGCAGTAGTTCATGGGTACCCTGCAGTGTGCCGCAACCGAATCCAGCCGTAGGCGGGTGTGTGGTGGTGTGTTGATGTTTTTGTTGTGGTTGTGGTGGTTGTTTGTGCTTCACAAACACGATCGATACCAACATCGGGTTGTGATTGGTCCGGGATGGAGCCAAAAAATAGTTCAACTCTAATTACAGCAAAGTTTAAAGCACAGGTGTAATAAGCGAGTTTACTGCTGCATAATTCGAACTCCAATGATTTTGTGACGATAAAGGACTCTTCAAGTTTCTGCAGTACGAAGTGGGTTATTCGGTTTTCAAGTGAGCGACCAGAAGAACAATCCAGACAATATGCACTCCTATGCGGCCTTAAAACTGAGCCTCTATTATGCGAGAGCAAATAAAGCTGTTCAATGCAGGATACCTGGAAGATGCGACATCGTCTGAAAGAAGATGGCTCCGAAGCTTGTGTGCGTGCAAGGCACAGTTCTATTCTTGCGATTGGCCTCCAGAGAAATATTTTCAACGTTGAAACTTCCAGTATTAACTATCCGTGGAGTTATTGTTGGAATTTTATTGCTTACCGAAGCCAAGGGAACAGCTCATAATTGTTGACCACGGAGTTTCTTTCCGGAAGTTTTGTATATAAGAGGAGACGAGCTGCTCCTTGAAGCAATATCTTTCTCGTCGCTAGAATCATCAGCATCTACATTGAAGCCTCGAAAGCCAACAGAAATCAAATCTTGCCTATCATGGTCTCCTCAAAATTCCTTGCTCTTTCAGCCCTCGCCCTCCTGCCCTTCGGCACTGCAGCTCCAGCTCCGGCTCCTCAAGGTATTTCTGCCGAAACTGCCGCAATCGACTGGACGCCTATCGAGTTTCAAGGCAAGACGCTCTACATCAACAGTGCGGCCGTTGAATCTACTGCCAATCCTTCAAATACGGTCAAGCGAGCTCTCGCCAAGCGGGACCCAACTAATGACTGCTGCGGAGGCAGTTCGATTAATTCCCACCCTGCACCGTTTGCAAATACAGCAGACTGCCGTGTGATTGGCAACTGTAAGTCTGAGAAGCCTGGAGGTTTACTTCGGTGACGGAGCCATGGCTAACCTTTCATACAGGGGCTGGTACGCAGAACAGCTATTGGGCTATCTGGACTAATACTGTTGACACACACGGTCTCTTGTATTACGGCACCTGTGTCTTTGAAGCAGGCACACAATCTCAGTACCAAGTCTATGTTGGGTCTACGGACATTCGGGATCTTGTTAATGATGGTCTCAACAAGTGGCAGGCAAGTCCTCTCGAGTCTCTACCTGACTTAGGCTGGTTACTCCGAACTTCACTGACAAATATATACAGTCGAATGGAATTGTCGCCACACAGGGAGAAATGCCCTGCTACAGCGTATATTACGAAGGATATCGGGCAAAGACCAGGTGGACTATCAAGCATTCGTGATTCTTGAGTCGTTTTCACGTGAATGGGAAGAGGTTTTCGATCTAGCTCAGCTGGAACAATATGATGAGAGCGCCTTTGTCAAGATCAAAAATATTTGGTGGCTTGGTGGGTGCTGGTTTGCAGTATCTTGTGAAGTGTTCTTGTTTGATGACCCGCTAGGGGGGAAACGCTCGTTTGTTCATGTAGCTAAATAAATCCCATGTTGGCGATACAAGTATGTTTTTGTCTGATGCGCTACCAGAAGCCTAGATCACGTAGTAAGGAAGTTTCCTCCAGGATCATGTGAAGTTTGTTTCCTACGACAAGCGCCTTCACGGCGAGAGGAGCAGTGTGCTAATCTTACCTCTTCGCTTCTCCAGCCGAATAAGCGCGCCAAGTCCTTGGGAGAAAAAAGGGCCGCACGTGATGTAAAGTTGTTGGTGTGTGAGCCCCAAGATCATCTGAAATTTTAAACTCTGACAACGCCTCAAACACGTCAGAAGCCTGTGACAAGGGCTCTTCTGCTGTACGCCCAGGCTCGTTCTTGCGTTTCTGCAACTCTGCATTGCCTTTGTGTTGTGTCAAAGTCTCAATGGTCTCGTAACCCTGGCCAGGAACAAGTCTCAAGACAATTCGTGAGGTAATGCTAAACGCTTGTCGAGAAAAGAAAACAGCATAAGTGAAAGGTACCGCGTCTAATTTTAGT
>JBAMDN010000326.1:0-33946 GCA_037074945.1 Tetracladium marchalianum
TCCAAATGCGCTAGAGCCTCGTTCGGAAGGACTCGACCAATCAGACGAGGCCTAATTCAAATCTTCCCTCACCAGCTCCTTGCTGGATTTGCCATCATGTAAGAGTAGGCAAGGGAAGGAGCGAAAGTAGTTTGCTTGCTCTCCATCATGTCTTTTTCATCTGATTCTGTCGTCCGCCGACGAACTTCTCGGCTCGAAAAGGCTGTGCACGATGTGAATCTCGGAAACTCCGAATCAGAAATTAAACGCCACGCGACATGTTCCAATCTGGGGTTCGATTATATTGAGGTATATATTACAGAAACGAGTCAACAGGCGATAAGAGTAGAGGCCATAATCTCCTTGCTCAAATGTCGACGTACAGAAGTGTAGGCTCCACATCCCACTTCACCACATTAACGGTGTTAAAATCAGTGGCCCAACAGGCTTCCTCCTTTGGTTCATCCAATCGTCCACTCTTCGATCATCACTGTACAGTACCAACCTACTTATTCTGGAATGTTTCTGGTTGGCACAGCATGGACAGTCTCAGAAGGCTTCTCTGCCTCTTTGCTGTCGCGATCGCTGTTGTCGAGGCTATTGCCCAAATGCTCTACATTGTCCTCATGAGCCTTGGCCTTCATGAATGGGAGATGGCCATTCGTTTCCTTGAACCTCATAATCAAAAAGCCGATGATCACCGCAATCCAGTACACATTGTACGAGATGACGGAGCCATATGTCGCTGAATTTTGCCAGCCGAAGAGGGAATTAAAGATGCCCCATCCTCCGCCACCGTTCAGCTCTGGGTTGCCATACTAGAATCCATTAGCTCTGAGGACGCAATTCCGAGGCTCATACTCACATTGACGTGCCAGACACTGTTGTCGATGTCATATGATCCAGGTCCTGAGCCTGTCTCCGCAGCATCACCTCCAATGGCAACATTCCACTGCTGTGCTTCGATATACCAAACCCCTTTGGAGAAGAGTCCGGCGGCTACCAAGTAAAGCAAGCAAGTTGAAATGACAAGGAAGACTTGCAGTCTGGAAGTCGCGCCTCCCCTAGCATTGCGTCAGAATGGGTGTGTTCAACTGTGTTGGCCGATCTTACTTGTAGATTATATATCCGATGAAACTTCCTGCAATCAATCCGACGATCACGGGGAGTGGCACTGCCGAAGCAGGTGCGGAGAATGAAACTCCAGCCTGTATGGGCGATGGTTAGCAACCTTTCGAAGAAGCAAAAAGACAGTCGTCAATCTTTCCGTCGAGGGGAAAGCGAGGAAGCGAAAGAATATGAACCAAGGACCCAAAGCATTGAGATGGTGTAAGCGTTCAAACAGCCACGAGGATGTCTTCATCAGAAGGATTAGTCAACTTACAATGAAAACCACAGCTTCCAACGCCTCTCGAAGCACGGTGATGAACGGAAGGATAAACATGGCGTACTTCGCACACCATGTTTTGAATGCACCTTTCCTCCTACCAGCGGTTGCCGGTTTGGCTTCGAGAGCGGCTGCAAGCTTGACGCGCCATTTCTCCTGCATTTTCGACACTCTCAAAAGCGCAAATCCCATGAGGGTGATGATGACCGAGGCGCAAATAGCGAAGGCAGCCTCCCAATAGTATTCAGCCTGGGCCCATTTGTCCCTTCCCAGACCGTAGAAGACTCCGATGAGAGCGCCTCCGATAACCAAACAGATGAGCAGCCCCAAGGCCGCACCGAGCCAGACCTGTGAAGTGTCAGTTTACTTCGGAAAATGGTAGATGAGGCTTTGATGGAATACCTGTTTCACGAGCTTCTTGTATGTGGCCACGTCGCGATTCGGACCATCGAGTGTTTGCTTGAGGAAGGCGAGTAGGGTTGCGACGATGATGGCCGTCTCCAACGTCTCTCTGAAGACGATGAAGAAGACGGGTACGGCAAAGACGTTAACAGTCATTGTGTCAGGTAAAGTACTATGGACTTGGTCGCACTATTACGAGGACCTGGTATGATTGCTGAAGAACAGAGGAGGTGGGAGGTTTTCTGTTCAAGGACTATTGGAACAAAGGTCACAACTGTCGTCCGAGCTCTGAGGACAAGAGCGTGAGCTTCGAAGACAATCAGCACTTTACGAGTCTACAGTAGCCTGGACCCGGAGTGCCCTGGCCTGGCAAAGTGGTGGGTGGGGCAGGGCGCTGCAGTGGAGGAGATTGATCCCAAGCGGGATCTGATAAGGTGACTGACTAGCTACCAGAGCGTGTTGAGTTTTAGAAAGGGCAACGAAGAAGCCGGTGATCGGACGATCTTTCGTCTCGATGGTGGGACCCTTCCCTCACCCCATCCGATCGTGGTTGCTTCGCACTTGCTGAGACTCGAGGGCGGCACTGGAAATTCCCGTCAATCTGGACGCCCATCCACACCCTGTCACTTATTGTTGCCCAGCTGGTCCCGCACCAGCAGTTGCTATTACGATACCTACGTTTCCGTGGATTGATGGAGGTAGCCGCCGATATGAGGCATTATTTTCATTGGGTCGAGTGCAGAATGGATGGGTTTGTTTTTTCGGTTTCCCATTTTTTTCCTTTTTTTCCCCCTCATGTCTACAGTACATTCTTTGGGAAACATTGTCCATTCTCTGAGGGTACCGGACTGTGTCAGGTGGTGGGGAGATGATCTGATTAGATGCATGCAGGATCTGCACGCGCTGCATGCCAGCCAAGCAATCGGAAAATCTTGATTGAGCTTGTGTTGGCTTAGTGGCTGGGCACAAATCTCCTGTAGGCGGTGCGGTACTCCCTCCACACTTCTACTCTCCCTTCCTCTTTTGCTCTTTTGCTCTTTTGCTCTTTTGCTCTTTTGCTCTTTTGCTCTTTTGCTAATGCTCGCCGGATTCTAGCTGGGCCGCCAGTTTGCCAGCCAAGTCTTGTACTGTACAAGGAATACAGTTTCTCTGCCTCCAATAAACTTGGGCATCGCTACAATTCCGCAACGTGCCTTGTGTCCCGCTTGAGGCTTTCTAGCCATTGCTTCTCCCGTCCCACTCCTACTCCAAGTACAAGTGTCTTACCACTCTACTTCGTACAGTACCAGTCCGGAGTAATGTATCACTTCTGCCCTTTCCCAACAATATCAAGCGGCGATGTTGTGGCGTACAGTAGCCCAACCTCCCTCTTGCGTGCAGTCGTGGACTGATGATAATTTTACCTTTGCCACGACTCGCCCATCGGTAGTCCCCTTGTCGAATCAAGACGAAATACGATACAGTAGTCTAGCATGGAAATGGAGCCACCCACAGTAGTCCCACACCACCCCGACTGATCGATGGCCGGACCTGGTCCAATCTTATCTAATCTGCACGCTCGTCTCATTTGGCCCTCTCCAGCTGCTGGGGCTTGTGATTGCTTCCCCCAAAAAACCCAAGAAGCTTCCTGTTCTTCTACAAAAATCCGTTGATCACGATCCGATCCTACGGAATCAATTACTTTGGTCTAGGGATAATTGTCTGTAGCAAAATCGCAATGGCCATCTCGCTGTCGTTCTTCCCCATCTCGCTGCTGCTGCTTCTCGTTGCCATCGCCGAAGCAGCGACCGTCACTTACGATTTTGCCATCGGATGGGTTCGTACCAACCCTGATGGAGCCTTCTCGAGAACAACCATCGGCATCAACGGTCAATGGCCTTTACCTATTATCACCGCAGCCGTAGGAGATAGAATCATTGTGAATGTCGACAACCAACTCGGTAACCAGAGCACGACTTTGCATTTCCACGGTTTGTTTATGAACGGAACCAGTGGTAAGTTTGAGCCCAAATTTTTGATCACTCTGGTCCATATGTTCTCAATTATGAGCCAGGTGCCTTTGATCTTCACAAGTAGTGAAGACAAAGATTCTGGGACATTCGGTCGAAAAATCCGCTGGAGACCTCCGTGTATACTGACAACTCCTTCGGCATAGAAATGGATGGCCCTGCCCAGGTCACCCAGTGTGGCATTCCCCCCGGAAGCAAGTTCACCTATAATTTTACAGTAAGTTCTTCTCGCGAAGAGTTTCACCACAGTACTGAACCGTGCATAGATTGATCAGCCTGGTACCTACTGGTATCATTCCCATAACAAGGGACAATATCCGGATGGTCTCCGAGCACCACTAATCATTCACGACCCCGACTTTCCTTACAAGGACAAGGTCGATGAGGAGATCGTTCTTTCTCTGTCTGATTGGTATCATGAGGAGATGGCAACATTGATTCCCAAATTCCTCAACAAGAAGAATCCAACTGGCGCAGAACCAGTTCCTCAGGCTGCGCTTCTCAACGACACTCAGAACCTGAAGGTACTACTTGCGCCTGGAAAGACCTACCTATTCCGTGTTGTCAATATCGGTGCTTTTGCTGGCCAGTATCTTTGGTTCGAGGGGCACAATATGACCATCGTCGAGGTCGACGGCGTGTACACGGAAGAGACAGAAGCAGAGACGATCTATGTTGCTGCTGCTCAGCGCTACAGTTTCTTGCTTACCACCAAGAACGAGACGAATGCCAACTATGCATTTGTTGGAAGCATGGACACAGTAAGTTCTTGATACTCCTTTAAGCGATTTCCCCCGAATGATGTATTCATTGCTTGTACTTCCTTCATCTTCGTCTGACGACAGCTATTCTTTGGATGGACTAGGCAAAGTCCACGAGTCGCTAGCGAAAGCCGTGAGCCGCGCTTTTTCGCATTTTATTTGTTTTCATGATTACATCCAAGTTTCACAAACCATGGTTCCGAGAAAATCGCTAATGTAGACTTAGGACTTGTTTGATGTTTTGCCTGAGGGGCTGCCATATAACTCAACAGGCTGGCTAGTGTACGATGAGAAGGCACCACTTCCACAACCTGCTCCCATCGATGAATTCAAAGACTATGATGACTTTACCCTCGTGCCGTTCGACAAAGAGCCACTTTTCCCAGTTGCAGACCGCACCATTACATTCGATGTCATGAGTAAGTTCTCTCCTAGTCATCAAAGCCTTGATGATAGACTTTCCGCTATGTTATCCATATGGTAACCTCCTACGCATGAGTACCATGGATAACCTAACAAATATTTACTCGTCTTTGTTCTTATACTGATGACTCTTACCCCCGTAGTGGACAATCTCGGCAACGGAAAACCTTATGCCTTCTTCAATAACATAACCTACACGCCACCAAAGGTTCCTACTCTATACACTGTAATGACCACAGGCGAAGATGCCTCGAATCCTCTAGTATACGGAGAATTCTCTCATCCTTTCGTGTTGGAAAAGGATCAGTTCATAGACATCGTAGTGAACAACATTGGTTCGTCATTTGCATTTCTTCCTTGAAAGATAATAACCTTTTATAGATGCTGGAAAACATCCCTTCCATCTCCATGGGCATACCTTTCAGGCGATCGTACGTTCAGAGGAGGAAGCTGGTCCTTTCGATGCGACGAATGAAACACAGACAACATATCCAGCTATTCCTATGAGGAGAGATGTAAGCAACAATGTGAATCCCTCAGCATTCTTCCTCGTAATGACTAGTGAAACCAGACTTTCGTTTTAAGACCTAATGGACACATCGTCCTTCGCTTCAAATCCGACAACCCAGGAGTTTGGCTCTTCCAGTAAGTAACATCAACGGGCGAACCTCCGAACACTTTCAAGTTGCTTACTTGTGACTAGTTGCCATATTGAATGGCATGTTGATCAAGGATTGATTGCCACGATAGTCGAGGCACCACTTGAGATTCAGAAGACACATACCATCCCCGAAAACCATCTCGACGCCTGCCGAGCTGGTAACGTACCGTATGCTGGCAATGCCGCAGCAAATACGAAGGATCATTTCGACTTGCAAGGTGCCACTCGAGCACCAAATCCACTCCCTTCTGGTTTCACGCCCAAAGGAATAGTTGCCATGGCATTCAGTATTGTTGCTGCTCTACTTGGTCTTGCGGTAATTTCCTGGTATGTCCCCTGCTTGCTATCTCAATGAATCCTCTTTAACACCAAATAGGTACGGTCTTGCGGACATGGGCGCAGCTAGCAGGGCTTCAGAAGAACGAAGGATTGCAGCGATCAAATAATTGAAAGTGGACAGAACTTCTTGTAGCATACTCGCAATGAGAGATTGAAATGATTTTTGGGATCGTAATCGTCGAATTTGGATGGACAAAGGGGATACCACTAGAGTTACATTGTTGAAATTGTATCAAGTTGTCATGCCAATGGTGTTAAATTTTAGTTAAAGTGAAGTGAAGTAAATGCAGTAATAGTGATCAAAATGGTCTTGGTTGTACCGAAATCCCGTTTTGGAAAGGGTGGATCCCCGACCTCCTTCCGCATCATCGCCAATCTTGGGTACTGTACTGTAGCATTGTTTCATCAACTTCAAACATTCCCAGGTATCTGTTCTTGCCTAAACGATTATAGAGACTACCTGAGATTATAATGTTATATCTTTATTCCTTTTATCTTTATCACACCCTCTAATGACCGCGACGTAAACGATTCTGGATCTCAACACCACCATCGCATTGAGTTCAGCAGAGCAGAACAGCCATGACGAAGCAAACCTCTATACGCCCTTGGTCGCTAGCAGACTCCTATGGTCAGTGGCAAAAACCACAATGATAATGATGCGATCGATTGCTAACGGCATTGCTCGTTAGACTTTATTGCGACCTTTTTGAACCCATGGGTTGGAGGACACCCCTCACCCCTCAGTCGAAGAGTAGACTGCCGTACGTTTTGCTCAGGATCGCAAACCTCTATAAGGATACTTGGAAACAGTCGCGGACGTCTCACGGGTTCTCGCGTTGGAGCATTGGCTTTGTCGGGCAGAAGGCGACACGACAGTCTGGAGGTGAATGGCGGGCGTCATTTCCATGATTACTTTGTCACGAACCTACCCTCCTCCTCTCTGCACCCAGACTCCCGCTCCGCAAGAGGACCGCACCATAAACTGCCTCGAGATGCTTCCACGCCTCATACCAGCGGTTCTGGTGCATCTCCAGCGGCGGCGCCCCCAATGATTGGCGCATCGCGAGAGCTTACGGTTGTTCGAATCCCTCTTCGGAGCGCGAAGCATCATTTTGGAGTCTCAGTCTCGCGCGGTACAAGACCTTACAATGAAGATACATATCAAGCCGGGACACTTGAAATACCTGCCTTTGCGAAGAGAGCTCCCATAAGCCTAAGTCGGAAGGGGCCAAATGCCACCGCTAGTGGAGGGACTTCTGCTGATGGCGCAAGTGGAGATCCGCAAGTCTTTTACTTTGGGGTGTTTGATGGGCATGGTGGGAATGAATGCAGTGATTTCTTACGGGAAGAGTTGCATACATATCTTGAGAACACGGCCAATACATTTGGTCTAGGATCAAGTCTAAAGCAAGGCCGTACTAACGAACCTAGAGATGTTGGTGGAGCAAGCGAGGAAGGCGATGGGCAGAGTATGCTATCTGCCAAAGGCAGGGAGGCGCTTGATGGAATAAACATTCAGGGAAGAGAGGAGGTTGAGTCAAAGTTGAACGTCCCCGTAGAGGATGAAAATGGAAGGCTTACACGGCCGTCTGCAACCCCAGCACTCAAAGGCGAAGCAGCTGTCTCAATTGAGGCCGACAAACCAAAAGCGGTGGAATTGCAAAGAGCTCTGGTGTCACAATGGAAAGATACCGTGGGTGGTTATTTTCGTCGATTCAAGCCTGAATACTTCTCCATGTCGCAAACAGAGAAAGAGACAGCTCCAGGTGACGCACTAGTCTCCATTGAAACGGTGATCATGTATGCCTTTCTAAGGGCAGATCTGGATTTCATTACCGCTCAAGCTCGCAAGCCGGACAAGAACACTGGTGACTTGCCGCTCAACAATGATGAGATTCTGGGCAGGCCGTCGCAGCTCCCAAAACAAACACATCAAATTGGCGGACCCAAACGATTTGTTGGTGGGTCAACTGCATCAATAGCGATGATATCGACGCCAACACCAACTCCTTTTTGGCATCCGGCATCCCCATCCACGTTGCTCGTGGCTCATGTCGGTGACACACGTATCCTACTATGCGAAACTGCCACAGGAATCGCAAAGCCAGTCACTACGAATCACCATCCAAGTTCCCCAGTTGAAGGAAACAGACTAAGACGATATGCTGCTACATTTGTGACTGACTCCTTTGGCGAGGAGCGAATGTCTGGCCTCGCAAACACCCGAGCATTTGGTGACATGCGCTCGAAAAGAATCGGCGTATCGGCCGAGCCTGAAATCTGTCGCGTGGAGTTATCTCCTGCAGAATATAGTTTTGTGGTATTAATCTCAGACGGGGTCAGTGGGACTCTTTCCGATCAAGAGATCGTGGATGTGGTTAAGGAAGCCAAGACCCCTGAGCAAGGCTCTAGAGATGTAGTGAGCTTTGCCACGGAAGTGAGCAAAGAGGGCGATAATGCCACTTGCCTGGTTATCAGACTAGGGGGATGGGAAAGGAGGAGTGAAGGCGGTATGGGAAGTATGGGCACGAAGGAAGTCAGAGACTTTAGAAAGCGCGATGCTTTAGATCCAAGGAGGAAAAGGACTTGATTGAGAGTTGGTACATATTTAGATACAATTCTTCTTCTTTACATGCATACTTGGAGGTTTCCCTGTCCTAAACGCCATGGGAGCGTTCCAACCTATACCTACCCGATTACTAATGGCGCCGCTTGATTCAACATTATAATTCTTGAATCACTACCTTGAATCTAAGTGCCGCCACACTCAGTCCTCATGGATTAATATGCATGTCAAACACACACCGACCTTGTTCAGAGCAAGTAAAGACCAGAGCATCTTTCGAACATAAAGCAAAACTGGTCTTCATCGCAAAACCGAGCCGAAGCTTCACAAATCCGAACTAAGAATACTGTGGACTACTGGCCAGTAAATACCATTCATGTCAATTTTTCTGCTTTTTCATAACTATCTAATTTAATGACAAAACAGGACATTTTCCTTCGTAGCGCACAGCTTTATTGTCTTGTGATCTACGTCAATATGAACTAGTTATGACCTCCTTACATCCCAGGAATCGGTCATAATACACAGCACACGCGCCTGTCTCTGTCTATATGCTAAGGAAGGATGTAGTACCAATACCTACTTATCAGGTAGTATTGTTTGTACTAGGTCTCGAGACAGAAATCGTCAAACGTCACAAGACCAGGAAAGCTGGAAGTCGTGAGACTACATAGAACTCTTTGTCAAGAACCAAAGCAAGAGTGGCATTCAAGTCATTGATTCATTCAAAAGCAAATTGGTATTCATACGGAGATAATTCCTGCTCAATCGCAAAAAAGAGCTCAACGCACCAAGCGCTCGCGACTTGCAAGGTGACTAACCCTAAACTCCATGGCACTCCACCCAAGTCTCAAACATACACGTACTTACAAATTACCCCAACCTTTGACTTTCAGAAGAATCCTCCAACTCAATTTCGCAGCCCTGCGAGAAAAATATCCTAGCGGGAACGTCGTAGTCATTCTCGATACTATATGAGTTACCTGCAATTGTTAGCATTGATCAAAATGCAACGTGAAGCCACACCAACCTCTTGGGACTTGAAACATGCCGCCCTTGCCGATCCTAAAGTCGGTTCCATTGATAACAACCCTGACGCGCCCAGTGAAGACGAAGAACGCCATTTGCATCTTCCGAGAGGGTTTCGTGTTCTTAATCGACCTTGGGGGTAGGTCGACGACACCGGACCCGAAGAACGGTAGCGTTAGCGTTTTTGCGAATCGGAATGATGCATTTTCAATTTCGCGGGTGATGATTGCTGCAGAGGACAGCGCCAGCTCCTCTTCTCTCTCATCCCCAGCTTCTGCTCCAATCGGATCTTCTGGATCCCACACCACAACATCGCCATACATTCTTCCTGGTTCATCTTCCCAGGGCTCTGTATTCTCATCGTCTTCTGGCTCTTCCGTTCGCTTATTAGGCTTGCTAGATTTCGATCGCTTAGGGCGCTTCTTTGTGTCGACCACTTCATCAACCCTGACAACTCCCTTAATTGTAGGCACCAGGAAATTCCCGGCAGAGTCTTCGACTTCGTCATCCGAGTACTCGGCTCTTTCGTTCCTCCAAAATGCTAGAGGCTTAATAGAGTTACGACCGGAGCGAGTCTGTTTGAATCCCAAGTCTTCCATGGGCGTCCCACGCCTGACCATTAAGAGCCCATTTCTCCTCGGCATGGGAGGGCCACGTTGGACTTGAGGTGAGTCTGATTCTACGATGGGAGCCAGTTTTATCTTTTTGGCTGGAAGTTTTGCTTTTGCAGCGAGCGGAGGCGCAGACATTTTCTGTGGTTTTTTTACAATAGCATTTTCGGGGACGCCACCAAGAGAACGTCGGGTTCTTTTTGCCGGAGGTTCTTCCTGTACGTGAGCTTTTGCTCTCTTTGACTGTCTGCCTTTGCCATTTATTTGCGCAGGCTCAACGGTATGCTCTCCTGCGTCTTCTGCCGCAACTTTGTCAATCACCGCGGCCGCTTTCGGTGGTCGACCCCGTGTCTTTGTTGGTTGCGGAGATTGAGCTTTAGGATCTTCAATGGAGTCTTCAGCTGAAAACTCTCCATCATCGCCGCCATTGACCATTTGATACGAATCTTCTGCGTCGACATAGCCGTTTATTTGGTCAGGGGTCCCTTCATCAGCATCATCGCTTCCTCTAAATTGAAATGCAGGCTTTAATCGACCCAATTGTGCGGTCTTGGTGGGTTTTGGATTAAAGGGAGCACCGCCACGCTTCTTCTCTGGTGAAGTTGACATTGGCGCAGAGGGTTTGTGAGCATCTATACTGCCGCTTGAAAAATCTAGCGTTCGGCGCACGCTCTTGGATACTGAAGCTGCTCTTGGCTCCACGATTGACCCACGAACGGGTGACGATACTGGACCAAGGGAAGGATTTCGGCGCGCTGGCGAGTTGAGGTATGTCTTCATAGGCGACTTGGACTTGGGCGGGGGCAGTCGCATAGCCGTTGATTTTCGTTGTGTAAGAACAGCAGTGGGCTCTGGAATCGTGCCTATGGACATATGTATCAGAAAATTGACCTGAACGCGAAAAGAGCTTCGTTGTACATACTCTCTCCCTCGTCCATCTCGTCGCTGTATAAAGTCGCATCTATGCCATTCATTTTGGCCGGTGGGCTGGATGCAGGCGCTTTCTGGGGAGAAGAGAAGAGGTGGTCAATAGGCTCCAAGCCATTCTCGTCGCGGATACCCGTATCTGGGAGGGTGATTCCAGTTTTCCTGGACGGTTTGCTGTCAGTTGGGAAATTGGGCAACTGTCAACGGGCCGACGTACCTTCCAACCACACCCACTTGATAGATATAAGCGTTGTCGCGCGGCTTCCTTCTTGCTTGTTCGGGCGCCATCTTTGCAGAGGGATTTGGGAGGTGGGTATGAGGCTCTGAAGTTTGGAATTCCCAAGGATGAGTAGAACGCGGCCGTCGCGTCGAGCAAGGCGCAGGTGGGTTGTTTAGATGCGATCGATCTGGCAAAATGCGATGTGCATTGATTAGGTGGGAGGCCAAAGATGGAGAGAGAGATGGGGTGAGCAAGGTGAAGAGATCAGCGATGTCGAATAGGCATGGAGAGGCATGGAGAGGTGTGATCGATGGGGTGGGGTGTAGTGTTGTGGTCAATGGGGAGTTTGGTGGTGGTAGGTTGTCTCGACTGGCACGGGCCGACATGACAAGCCAAGCCAAGCCAAGCCATGCTCGCTCGAAGAATCTACTGTAGGCGCGCCATGCAATCGCGTACTTCCGGAGGTAATCTTAGCCGATGTCAACAACATCAACATGAACAAGAAGAACATGCAAGCTCGACCAGGAGATCTTGAATATGCGCTCTCTCTCTTTATCAATATTCAACAGCTCATAATTACCGTCTTCTCTATCATGAACCCTGAACCCCCTTATGTGGTGGTGTCTGTCCCCGGACTCAAGTATGTTGATTACCTATTCCAAAGAGGAAATGAAACAGAACAATGAGAAGAGTTCTTCTCTATTCTCTCTAGGAATACTTCCTGGAGGGTATCAGGGGCTACAATGTTTACCTACCATGTCCTTCTGTTTCCAGGCATCTGCTCTTTGGACCTCTTTTGTGAGTCAGCTGTGTCCCGTCTTCACCACACGGTTACCTCTTCTGCAGGCTGCGACCTCCACGAATACATACACTCTTCATGTAAACCACGGCCAAGATTTTACTGGCGAGACACTGGACTATTCATGAGACATGCTAGGATTGACTCATGGCAGCGTGGCTCGTAACTTCATGAACTCAAACATGGACATAATTCATAGACATATTTCATTCAAGATAGGC
Source organism: Tetracladium marchalianum (assembly GCA_037074945.1). NCBI lineage: Eukaryota > Fungi > Ascomycota > Leotiomycetes > Helotiales > Tetracladium > Tetracladium marchalianum. The sequence continues at coordinate 12,338 of JBAMDN010000326.1, forward strand.
CTCCTGTTTTGGTGTGCAAGTTCTACAGAAGAGAACGATAGCCACACGTCTTTGTCGGTTCTCAGACGTCCAACTTCCAGAGCCATGGAAATCATTTTGTCTAGTAAGGATTGGCATAACACTTGTAACTCATTCTCAGTCTCGTTATTCAAATGTCTTGAGAAATGTTCAGCACCTCCCAGATAGACACACAGTATGCAACTTCGGCAATTGACCGAGAAAGAATACGATCATTACTTACAAAATTCTTTCCAGGGTATGCACATATCATGCAACATCGAGCACAAGAATAAATTGAGACAGGAGGCAAAGGACATGCTACGGAATCTTCGCTGCTTCCCAGATCCACCTCTCGCTGCCCATCTGCAAGTACATATAATCCATGAGAACAAGTTCTTCGGCTCGCATCCAAACATTGCTTTACCATACAACTGTTATCCCCTCCGGCAAGACCAATTCGGCGACATGGATGCCATCAATTGGGCGAGTGGTGCTCGGCCCAATCGCCCATTTCACTTCAATCCACGATCAAACCACGATGCTGCCAATTTCAATGTTTCCATTTATGGCCCGTCCAGGCGAAATCAACATTCCAAGCCGACCAAGTACTTCATAGAACAACTCTTCCTCGCTCGCGATGGTACAGGACAAGATCCTTATGCTCATCAACAGCCTGTCAAAACCCCTCGCCGAATAATTGACCATTGGATCGTGCTTTTTGCGACAACTATCGTGAAACCGCTTTTGGACATATTTACCCTCTTTATCAACGTGATCCTTAGAAAACTGATCGCAAGACTTTTCTGGGGCGTTGTCCAACCTTTCAGGGTCTCGATCTATCTAGCGAACAAAGTTGAATGGAATATGGCGTTCGGATTAGTGGTAGCAGCACAGGTAGCAAGGTTGCTACCAGGCATGGGAGTTACAGTACTCGACGATCTTGCGATTGAAGTACAAGAACCAGTCTACATTGCGTACTTGCCATCGGGATATGCGATAGGGACTGGTCCCAATCTTGGAAGGTTGCTACAATGATGTGTGCGTGTGCCTTGTTGTAAAGGGTTGTGGGTGGCGAGTTGCACGTAGGAGAGATTTTTTTCCTTTTTTTCGTTGGTTGGAAGCCTTCTGTCAGAATCTCATTACTTTATGAATGATTCAGCGGAACTATGAAGAAACATACGTGTTATCAGTATCGTTTGAAGTAAATTGTATCAACACAACGCTAGAAACGTGCTTTGGTCCTCGCAAGATACAGTGAAAATGGTGCGCAACTACGATTGAACGGGCATCTTTCTGAAGCCAGTCACAAAAGACTGATTAATTAAGAAAGTCGGGTGGGTGGATGGGGAGACTTGCTTGACCTCTTCAACACTCGCCTCGAGGACGTCTTCAAAACGATTTCATGATCTCCGACCAAAGATACAGCATCATACACCGACATTCGGACCTAAATAAAATATGACTGATAGTCACGATGAATCTTGCAACGCTACATCAACGCACTTCAGCAAATCAAAGATATACATGACACAAAACGAATTGCATTACACGTAACAGGCTTGTCTTTCAAGCCAATCAAACTAATACACAAAAGAAGGTATCAAAGCACGACATTAATGGTAGCTCAAATACCTAGAGAGAACTCGACGCCAACATCAATATCACGTGCTATGGATGATTAGTATAACGGTCTTTGGTTTTAGTTCAAGGATTAATAACTCACCCATTTTGACGACTTTCGAGAGCTGGACTGATTTCTCTGCTGCGCTTTGAAGATCATCAATTGAGAAGATCTTCAGACCGGCATCATTGATCAACTTGTGTGCTGCCTCCATATTTGTTCCTTGTAACCTTGCAATGATTGGGATGCTCAAATTCATGCTCTCAACAACGCTGATAAGACCTTGGGCGATGGCATCACATCGCACAATACCACCAAAGATATTGACAAAGATGGCGGTGACCTTTGGATCGCTAGTGATAAGGGTGAAAGCTTCCTGGATGGCTTGTGGGGTAGCTCCACCACCAACATCAAGGAAGTTGGCAGGTTCACCACCATTCAACTTGATAATGTCCATCGTGGCCATGGCAAGACCAGCACCATTGACCAAACATCCAATGTCTCCTCCAAGCTTGATGAAGTTAAGACCGGACTCAGCGGCGCGGACCTCTTGAGGATCTTCCTGGCTGGCATCGCGCCACGAGAATACCTCCTTTTGACGGAAATCGGCGTTATCATCAAATCCAAGCTTTGCGTCCATGGCTAGAACCTGGTGGTCCGATGTTTCCGAGAGCGGGTTGATCTCAATTTGAGTGGCATCCTTTTCGTTGAAGATCTTGTAGAGCTTCTGAATGGTATCCTTTGCATCCTCAACGCACTGCTCGCTGAAACCAACATCCACAGCAATCTTGCGTGCAATCTCATCGGTGACACCAACCTCGCGGTTGATATAGGTGGTGGTGATGGCATCCGGGCTTTCCTTTGCAACAGTCTCGATGTCCATACCTCCCTGGGATGAAGAAACAATGACCGGTCCTTGGGAAGCGCGGTCCATGAGGATGGCTAGATAGAACTCCCGGCGGGCGAACTTGCGCTCACAGATATAAACAGAGTTGCAGATACGTCCATCAGCGCCAGTCTGCTTAGTGACCAGCTTGTGGCCGATCATCTGTTCCGCGAACATCTTGGCCTCTGTGGGAGAGTAGATGACACGAACACCCCCTTTCAATCCATTGTCGAAAGTACCCTTACCACGACCTCCAGCCAAAACCTGTGCCTTGATGACCATATCATCTCCTCCAATCTTCTGAGCAATGGCCTCGGCCTCAGCAGCGGTGGTTGCGACAGAGCCAGCTGGGACACCAACACCGTACTGTATAGAATGTGAGCCATTTTTATCCTTTTCCATCAAGATTGTTCCCGAGCTTGTGTACGCACCTTCCTCAGCAGATCTGCGGAGAGATACTCATGTATGCTCAAAGCTCTCTTCTGCTGTGCGACGCCAGCCAATCGCAAGGGCGACGGGACCTGGAGCTTGTTGTTAGCAATGAAGATGCGAAGAGATAGAGCTGAGATAGAGCTTTGCAGACATAGGATAGAGAGCCTGTTACCTTTCCTGCCTTCCAAGCAGCCGTGAAGGGCTTGGTACGAACGAGTTTGAACATTGTGGAGGAGAGGAGTTGTGGATTGAGCACAGCAGAGCGTCAATTGGAAGGAAAATGGGGGAGATGGGATGGAGATGGGAATGTGGTTTGCAGGATTTCGGAAGTTATCGTGATGTATTTTGACGGAACAATTTGGAGCTGTTTGCCGTGCCTGTGCATGGAACTCGAAAGCTGCCGGGCGACCTGCACGTGCTGCGAGACAGCTTCAGCCTCTTCGCACCGCCAGCCCCATCCACTATTTTTGAGCGTCTCCCTCTAGAACCACCACAACCACCACCACATCCTCCTCCACCCACTGCACCTCAACTTCCTTACCAAGGGTCCCTCCACCACCGCAACATCGGATTGACTGCTATGGCCTCGCCTGATCCGAGCAAGAAATTGGTGGGCCTGAGCCGTGAAGAGTTTGACGCCGTTCAAAATCGCATCGCTGTCGGTCTCGCCAAACGACAAGCTCTCGTGGACTCATGGTTCGTCGCAGCCGGTGTACAGCTCCCTCGCAAGAAGACAAACGAGGAATTGGAGGCAGAGGACGCCGCCCTGTTTCGGAACGAACCTCCCCATCTCGGTCTGGGAGCTGAAGTCCCTGCGCATTGGCTAGCCAGTGAAGCCCAAAACAACAACAAAGTACTGCGAGCAAAGTTCTTCCCGATCAAGGGTCTCAAAGGCAGCAAGGCGCGAGATGCGGAAGAGAAGACAGCTAGCGCCAAACGCGGCTTACGAGTGGAGAGCAGCGATGAGGAGGAAGGGCGATCTGGATTGGGAAGAGCAAAGAAATTGAAGATGGGCAAGCGTCCAGAACCCGCCGAGACAATCAGTCAAATCGAGGAAGACGTTAACATGACAGGCGATCAGTCTATAGAAGGATTCACTGTTTCTCCTACGATCGAGGGCAAGAAATCGAAGCGACACCTTAGCGATGATCCTACTGTGGAGGGCAGCGAAGCAACAATACAAGCTCGTCAGAAGCCAGCAAGCAAGCACGGACACGGTACTCTCAATTTCAGTGATCAAGCATCGGGTCCGTCTGGGAAACAAATAACGGTCGAGGCAGTGGTCGATCGCAAACGAGCAAAGGAGGAGCGAAAGCGAGAGCGGAAGAGATTGAGGAGAGAATTGGAGCGATTGCCTCAGGATACGTCCTCAAAAGATCCTAGAGGAGATACTGAACTTGGTTCAATGGGGGAAATGATTAGTGGTGATCAGCCAACTAACATCCATTCGACAGCTACAACAGTAAATCCAAGCCATACGGATGTGACAGGTCACAGTATCAAAGCGGGCAAACCCGCTCCTGAGGAGGCTGTTCAAGGAGTCGAACGAAGCACCCAACCACATGATTCAATCTCAAAAGAGCAGAAGAACAAGGAGAGGAAGAAGCGAAAGCGTGAAAAGAAGTGTCTCAAGGAAGCAGCCGCGAAACTGACCGCAGTGGATGCAACATGACCGGTTACTTGGCCAAGCTTACAGCCAGCGCCATAGGTAAATACTATTACATTCAATTTTGTCTCTCTACAATGGCATCTTCCATTCTTCAGTTCCTTGTGCCCAATCAGATGACTAAACAAGGGAGCAGAAATATGGAAACGTCATAAAACGCAATGCACTCAATTTTTTGTGAAAAGATCTAATCCAAAAGTTTGAATTAAATTCCTATATTTCGTCTCCGGGAAGAAGGTACCTATTTACCAAAACTAATCATTGAGAACGTTTTTGTCTGTATCGCCTGTCATTGGATCCATTGAACATATTTATACATCAACATTATATACACCATCCCCATTTTACTCTTCAGGAAAACGACTATTTCATGTCCACGATCTCCTTCTTCGCATCCGAGTCTCTGGGGGATTCATGTCCATTCTCTGTCACCCGTCGTCCGAGGCCGCCAACGACCTGACCATGATCCTCCCTTTCAACATCTGTAGGAACAGGTGGTCCCTTGAAAGTCTTCCTGCCTCTCACGATATACCAAAACACAGAGATAGAAGCGAAACCCATGAACACAACACTCGCATAGTTCATAGTGACAGGGGTGACTGGAATTGCGGTAGGCATACAGAAGAGAACGATGGCGAGCGAGATCCAGCACACTGTGATGAGGTTGATAGCGAACCCAAACTTGCCGAGCGAGAAGCCGGAATGTCGAACTGCTTTCCTTCCTCGGACGAGCGAGACGAGGATTGGGATGCCGTATGATACAGACAAACAGATTGTAGCCACTCCGGTGAAAGCATTGAAGGCAGACGAGGATCCAAAGTAGATGCAGCCAAGGAGGCAGTCAATAACGGCGGAAAGTGCAAGTCCTAGAAGAGGAATATCGAATCGCTTGTCAACTCGAGCCCACAGTCTAGACATTGGAATTGCCCCGTCTCGCGCAAAAGCATAGGTGCAACGAGAACTTGCAGTCAGTGATCCAACTCCTGCAAAGAAAAGAATTCCGAGGATTAAAAACAGTAGACCAAAGCCACCGGCAGCAGATCCTGTAGCAGTCTTGAAAACAAGTCCGATTGGTTGGCCATTTCCAACAGCCAGAAGTGTAGGAATATCTGGCAAGACGAACAGGATTGGAATGAGGTAGATGACACCGGTCAGTCCAGCGGCTGCTACAGAAAGAACCATAGCTCTTGGAACCTCCCTTTGAGGATTCTGTACCTCCTCGCACATCGCGGCGACCATTCCATAACCCGTCAGGGTATAAGCAGCTTGAAGTAAGCCCACAAAGAATGCCCTTGACATATATAGTAAGCAGGGATCTCACTTCTGAGCGTGGAAACAACTCACCAGCCAGATGGCCACCCGCTAGCACTTGCATCATAATGAGTGAAAACAAATTTGGCGTCCCTTCGGTTGTCTGACATAACCAAAACCGTGATGATAATTGTGATAACTGATGCAGCGGTCCAGTAAATGCATATCTTGTTGAGGAGATCAAGGTGCTTTGCCTGTTGCTGTGTCAGCCTGAACTGGGAGAGAATTGGGAGAGAGAGAGAGAGAGAGAGAGAGACTCAAACGAGCAAGCGATCGTACCAGAAACACATTCACAGAAAAGACCACGAGCATTACTCCCCAGAAACATAGGACAACCTGCCATGGTGTTGCAACAAAATCCTCCTTCCAAAGGGTTATTGCGGAGAGTATCAATTGTGCTCCTGAAAAATTGATACTTAGTGTGACACACCAATTCCCTACTAAGGTAAACCTGGCAATTGTCAGCTCGCCGTTTGAGATTATGCAATAGATATAGGTTTTGCAAGCCATTCCACATCGTGTGCATGACAAAACAAGCCGGATTTTGGCTACTACATAGGTTCTAGCCCGTTGGTTCCATGACCATGAAGGTCAAGGATATATTTCAATGTGGAGATAAAGATCACTCACCATCCAGTAGTCCAAGAAACAAGAGGCGCCCACTTGGCTGTGCTTAGCATGGCTGACCAACTTTGGTGTAGAGTCAGTGATTTCTCTTGAAGAACACGGAGGTATAAGTCTTGCACGCACTAGTAAACACCGCCAGCGGTAGGATAAACAGCACAAATCTCGGCAAGAGATGCAGCGATTCCAAGGGAGATCAAAGAGACAAAAATCCAACCGTAAAGAACGGTTACGGACTGGCCATCTGTCAAGGAATAGGCCATTGTCTGTGGCGATTGTTAATAGTGGCTGGCAGAAACAGTGTCAGGAATGCTTACGGTGCTGAGTCCTACGTCACGTCAGCAGTATACAAGATGTAGAGGGAGCATGGGCGCCTACCGAATGGGACCTGCGAGCGTTGAAAAGCATATTATTAGCCAAAATGCAAATCCGAGAGTATGGACCAGATGGGTCTTGATAGGAACATTGTGAAGCACTAGCGAGAGAAGACGTACCGCCATGATGGCGAAGGAACTGGCGTAGACGGTCAATACGGTAGCCAAGATTTCGAATTTGGTAGGTAGAGACACTTACAGTCCTAAGATGCTCATCATTGAAAGAGACCGGGGAAGCTCGGACTTGTAGCCCAGTCTAGAGAGGGCAGCGTCTGCGCTGCCGTCGCCATGGGCATAGGCGTCTTCGACCGTCATGTTGGCAAGTTGTACAGTACTAGAAGCACAGGAGGTAGTAGGAGGGAAGCAGGTGTTGCTTAGAGTTGGCGAGCAAAGGCGGAGTACAAATAGCAGGGCGGAAAGTGAGGTCAAGATAAGAAGTCAGCGGCTTGACACAGTAGCTTGAACCCTAATCCACGGGCTCCACGACTAGGACGGGTCAGGTCACGGAGTCCAGTTCTGGCAGAGGGTGAGATATCCACCTGGGAGATAGGGACGGGGCAATAGCTGTGTGCCGGGGGGCTTCCAGGCTACAGTACCTCGGGATCATGGTCAAACGTGAAAGGGGGAGGGAGAGGGCAACGGCGATGCCGCAGGTGCAAGCAACCGTGAGTTCGTGCGAGGTGGAAGAGATGGGAGATTTGAATTAATTGAGATTGCTGATTGTTGAGTGATCTAATTGCGCGCTGAATTGATTGCGACAGAGCATGGAAGAAGCGTCGCTCACGAAGCACAAAAAGGAGAATTGACAATACCTATATACTCTATGGCTACTCAATCGTAGCATAGGTAGGTATAATGAACTCTCGCCCCACGTACAATGTGAATCATGTAGGATGGGCACTGTATGGTTGATTACAGCAGTATGGTTCGGTATGATTAGAGTACCATACCTGTTGAGAGAGAGGGAGAGAGAGAGGGAGGCAGGGAAAGCAATATGTATGACTCGGGCCATAACATAATACCGCAGGTATCATGATGTCGGTGTCGTCGTGGTCTGTCTCCTCGCCGCACATGACCTGCCATCATCCGAGCCTGCACCTGTCATCGTTTGAGCCACACTTCGCTGCACCGGCTTTGTCAGCAGCGCCACACCACATCAACGTTTCACATGACAAGGACAAGAAGCACGCACTTCCAGAATGCTTCCCTTGGCTTGCCTCTGGGTGTGCATGTGGCATTCGACTACTCCCAGTTCATCAATCCCAACCGTCGACGCCGAATCCCACACAGTGCCTCCTCTCCTTCCCTCCACGCTATCTTCGTGATTCCCACTGTTTCAACTTTGCTCTTGCCACAATTCTTCCTCTTCCCACTCTCTCTCGTTCTCTTCTCTTGACCTGCCCCCTTTTCTCGGTGGACAAACCCCCTCCATACCAACCACACGGGGCATGTCGACCACCACCTCCTCCTCCTCCCCCGCGCCGAGAGAGCGTCGCCCTTCCGCTGCCACAAAATACCCTACTGCTCCGTCAATAATGACTATCAACGGCAATAAACACTTTGCGAACGTTGGCGATGCGCCCACCAAGGAGCAATATGAGCGTGGCATTCAGGTTATTGACGAGGAGAAGGAATTCAAGTACGCAAGACCCGTCCTTTCCTGGAAGACGCCGTTGGATATCTACTGACGAAAGTCTCTCCTCTCCCTAGCTCCGATCTGAATACATATCTGCAGCTCACCCAGACCGCGCAAGCTGGTTTTAACTATCACCTCATCTCAGTCTTTGGCTCCCAGTCCACTGGAAAGTCTACTTTGCTCAACCACTTGTTTGCGACAGAGTTCGGCGTCATGTCTGAGAGTGAGCGGAGGCAGACGACAAAGGGTATCTGGATGTCAAAGAACAAACGAGAAGCAGCTGCCATTGCACCAGGAGCCCACCAAATGGCCGATAACATTCTAGTCATGGACGTTGAGGGTACTGATGGGCGAGAACGTGGAGAAGATCAAGATTTTGAACGGAAAAGCGCCCTCTTTGCACTAGCTACAAGCGAGGTCCTCATCGTCAATATTTGGGAGCATCAGGTCGGATTATATCAAGGCGCAAACATGGGCCTGCTGAAAACAGTGTTCGAGGTGAACCTCCAGCTGTTCTTAAAGGACAAACAGTATGCCCTGCATTCCTTGCCCGAGTAAATACTAGGCACTAATACACTTCTAGGTCCAACCCCAGGTCGCTCCTATTCTTCGTCATCCGAGATCACCTGGGGACCACTCCTCTCTCCAATCTGCGGACTACACTGCTTACGGACCTAGCAAACATTTGGTCGAGCCTCTCCAAGCCTGCTGGTCTCGAAAAGTCCAAGATCGAGGACTATTTTGACTTTGCATTTGCTGCACTTCCCCACAAGATTCTCCAACCCGACAAGTTTCTGGTTGAGGTTGAAAAGCTGGGGGAAGGTTCCGCGCTGGGCATAGAGCAGTCACGCAACAAGGCCTTCACGCTGATCATGAGTTTGAGGGTGGCGTCTTTCTTCCCGAGTACCATCGCAGGATTCCGGCGGATGGTTTTTCTGTTTACGCGGGAGGGGTTTGGGATCAGATTGTCAACAATAAAGACCTAGACCTCCCTACACAACAAGAACTTCTTGCTCAATTTCGATGCGATGAGATATCCAGAGAGGTACTGGAGGCATTTGACATTGGTATCTTGCCGTTGGAGGAAAAGCAGGCAGAAGGCGTCCGACTTGGTAAGCCTACAGTTCTGAACGATTTGGGTGAAGCCGGAAGGACCGCGCGGACAAAGGCAATCAAGTCATTCGAAGTCGAAGCAAGCAGATACCACAAGGGCGTATACACTCGGAAACGCACAGAGCTTGAGGGCAAGATTGACACTCGGCTCAAAGCTCTCTACTCCGGCCAACTCGCTGCTGCGCATAAGTCGGGGGTCGCTACTTTCAGCAATGCGGTAGCTGCTGCAGTCAAGATTGGCCAGAAAAAAGGTGCAACCTACGAGTTTGCTGATATAGTAGATCGTGAGAAAAAGGTAGCCCTTAAACAATTCGAATCTGAAGCGGCAAGCCTGGTCATCGAAGGGGCACCATGGAGCAATTTCCAACAACATTTCGTTTTGTATGGTAAGGAACTCGACGAGGTGAGCGCTCGCTTACGAAAGGAAGAAATGCGACGTCTGGCTACTCGCGTTGAGAGGTGGGTCAGATCAAGACTTGGTGAGTCGATTGGACTGGAGTTCAACAAGCTCGGCTCTGCACGCGGTGGTGCGGGTGCTTCAGAAGAGGGCGAAAAGCCGGCGACGGAGAAGGACCTATGGGACCGAATATGGAACGTTTTCGTCTCGACAGTGAAGGAGGCAGAAATGCGGTTCGTCGAAAGGGCGAAAAGCTTTGATGCCAGTCAGGATGAGATTGAGATCGGTCTGTGGCGACTGAGACGGAAGAGTTGGGGCGTTTTACGTGCTAAGATTGATGAAGAAGTTATGGAAGGCAATATCCTCTTGAAACTCCGGGAAAATTTTGAAGACAAATTTCGATATGACGAAGCCGGTGTCCCAAGGATCTGGCGGCCAACAGATGACATTGAGGGCATTTACACCAAGGCAAAAGAGTCGACGCTTACCCTCATCCCTCTACTTTCTCGATTCCGCCTTTCCGAGACGTACGGGCCACCAGAACTTCCTGATTGGATTGGACGTGCTCCAGCTGGTGTAGATCCTAAAGACGAAGAAGATTTGACGCCGATTGGAGGTGTGGACGAAGAGGATGGAAAGAGCTTGGAGGAGGAGATGACGATCTTAAGCGAAGCCAAGCGCCAGGATCTCGTCGTCAGGTTCAAAAAGACAGCCGATGGGGTGTACGTCGAAGCGAAGCGAAGTGCTATTGGTGGTGTTGCGCAGGTACCTTTGTACTTTTACGGTCTACTCCTGGCATTGGGGTGGAATGAAATCATTGCTGGTAAGTAACTAAAATGACAGAATGCGCAATTCAGTAACTAACGAGTACCAGTCCTTCGAAACCCTGTATATTTCATCTTCCTCATACTTCTGGGCGTCGGCGCCTATGTCACGTATACCCTTAATCTCTGGGGCCCTATCTTGCGAATGGCAAATGCGGCATCTGCTCAAGCAGTTGAAGTCGGTAAAGAAAGACTTCGCGAATTTCTAGAGCAATCGGATACCGGTCGCCAAGCCTTGAGCATGGCGGACAGCGATTCGATCAGTCTCAATACCCTTGATAGCAGAGGCAAGAGGAAGCCAAGATCAGAAGAAGAAGATGATGAAGACGACGAAATCTAATTCCACGCTCGGACTCTGGATACTGTGGTGTGTAATGCATAGCGTCGGTTTTTAGCATAAACATGAGTAAGGATGTAAAACAGTTTTTAAACTTATCTCTGCTTCCTCATTTATCACTTGACTAATGTCCTGCGTTTTATGGCCCAATACTGCAGGTTGCTAAACTAAGACTTAGATCTTTCTCGTGTACTCGGGATCTGGGGCTTTTTGTTTCTCCATGTTGAGCACAAGAATTTTGTCCGGCAATTGCTTCTTCAATCCAGATTTTTCCAAGACTTATTTTGACGGAAACACATTACAGTGTTCAAGTGGCCGCATCACGGTTGTCATGTGTTCCTAGGAAGATCCGACCCTTTGCACATAAGGGCCGCTTTTTGACTTGGTTCGTACCTCCAGGCGGACAATGAATTTTCTTGCTGTAGTATGAGGGAAACCCTCAATTTGGCATAGACTAGCACCGGGAGTACTAGGCAAGTCATTTATCCGTTAGAAGTACCTCTCTCTTCAACGACATACCTCAGGCTCAGAGACCATTCAATATTACAAAAATTCCACCGCTTATGCACTTGAAGCTCGTTTTCATTACTTCTCGAACGCCCGTCCCATGGTCTAGATTCATGTAGCCGGCCGAAAATAAGAGCCTCCTTATACAGCATTACTCCGAAACCCCGAAACACATATTAACAGACAAGTCAGAACACCCCTGCAGGGTTCCCAAACCATGTGCCTAATTCATCAGAGTCATCTCTCTTCTCTGCACTAAAGAAGTCCGTCATTCTGCTCGTTTCCTCGTCGTGTTCAACGGGCCATTCCACTTTGGCAGCCGTACCCTTAACGTCTAGCATGTCCTTTGCAGTGCCCCAGCTAAATCGACATTCGCTTCCCCAACCAAACACAGGGTCCATGTTCCTCTTCAACCATGAAGTGCACCTAGCGTCGGATGGGTATCCAGAGCCCCAGTCCTTGATCTCGTTGTCACCCATCTCTGTATCTCCATCTCCAGGCGACTTGTTGACATAAGTCTGGTACAAGACCTCCAACGCAGCGTCTCTAGTGACTTTGGCGCAAACACTTGCAGCACTGACACAGGGGTACAGACTATCCGCCTTCTTTGCAACTGTGACTTTGGCGGTCGGGAACAATCGCTCCAATTTCTTCTGGTATGTTTCCGGACGACCAATGGTATCAATGTATATCTCCTTCACATTCACTCCCCTCTTATAGACACCATGTATCAGTGCTATCGTTGCATCCATCGCTTGCGCATTCAAATTGTAGGTCCCGCCCGGTTTCATCATATTGGAGCTAATGTCTCGCGCCGACATCACATCCACTGCCCAGCCGCACTGCTCGAAGAGATCCGTGGAAGGTGTACACAGTTTTTCCATAAGGGTCGATCGCACGGCAGGAGTGAGGACCTTGCTATCATCAAAATGGTGTGTTTCCCGCAGAAGAGGATTAGAGAGAGTCGCCGGAAGATAAAAGAGTCCGTATACCATAGGCCCAAGAACAGGACCTCGCCCAGCTTCATCAACCCCCAGTACGCATGCTGGTCCTGCTTCTTTGCCTTTGTCACCCGTCCTCAGGGAGGAGGAATTGAGCTTGGGCCGTAGGAATGGTGGTACAGCAGAGAAATGTGTATATGAAGCGCCAGTGGAGAGGAGGTCAGGGATAACCGACGGCGCGATGAAAACGTCCGGTGCGGGGGTCTCGATGGATGTATCTTCTTCTTGTTGCGACGCGGCCATAATGCATGTGTGGTTCTTCGGAGGGTTGAAGTTCTGGAATGGTAGTTAACGCAAGCACTTAATGCAAGGTCGTTGTAAACACGGATGCACGCGTCGCGGTGTCGCGGTGCTCGCTTAATATTGACGGCTTGGCAACAAGCTCTCTGAGACTGCAACTAACACAAAAAACGTACGATAAAATCCTGCTGAGTTTTTCCCCCATTTTTCTGGGGTTTAAGTATATATCTTGGTCATTCTTATTGTTTTGAATTTTTTTTTTCTCTGCTGTTCTCACATATCCTACGAGTATAATATCGATCACACAAGTTTCAACCTTATTTTCTTTCTGTCTCACACGGCAACGGTTTGCAGTAAGCATAGCCATGGCACCACCTAAGAAAGCAACCAACGATGTCTCAAACAACGTTGTTGCCTTTGGCCGAGTCCGCAAGAATCTCAAGATGGGATGTGTGGGATTGCCTAATGTAGGCAAAAGTTCACTGTTCAACTTGTTGACGGAGCAGAATGCAGCTGCTGAGAACTACCCCTTCTGTACGATTGAACCAAACGAAGCAAGATGCCCTGTGCCTGACGAGCGATACGTAAGTTCCTTTTCTTCTTCTTGTGCTATTTAGTTCGCCCTAGACCATATACGGGAGGATCGTCTGTGACGCTGAATGTCAATATACTTGGTTCGCTTGAACGACTCATTTATGGATAGCAGATGGACATATTCCTACGTACAAGGCTGACTGCATTGTCTTCTCGTATCTTTTCGATTTGTATGAACGTAACATTCTAGAGACCAGAAAATCGCTTGTCATTCTGCCTCTGTTTGCAGCAATACTTTTGCATTGCTGAACTGACTGCGCCTTAGGATTTCCTGTGTGGCGTATGGCAGCCGCCATCCATGTATCCTGCCTACCTCCAAGTCACCGACATCGCAGGACTTATCAAGGGTGCATCGCAGGGCGAGGGTTTGGGCAATGCGTTCTTGTCACACATCCAGGCAGTTGACGGCATGTACCATATTGTCAGAGCCTTTGACAATGATGAGGTCTTACATGTTGATGATTCTATCGATCCAGTTCGAGACTTAAGCATGCACTCCTTCTCTTCCCTTCCTTCGCGTATAATTTGATGGGCTCTCGTTAATTTATTACGTTTGTGTCGTGTAGTTACGATTCAGAGCGAGCTGTGCAAGAAAGATTTGGGTTAGTGCTGCATGCATTTTGTCTTGCTTTTGTTTTCCCGATTCAATAAACCAACAAATCTTCAGATATTCTCGCCAAAACAATCATCTCAGAAGAGGCCGTGGTGCGAAAGGCAGGTGGGAAATTCAAAATGAATCCACTGTTCCCAGGTACAGTAACGAAGATCAAGGCGGTTTGTCACCACTTCTCTCATCCTTTCTTTCCAACACACGAGCAAGTTGAGCAATCACTGACAATTACCGGTTCAAAGCTACTCGAACAAGACCAACCTGTCCGAGATGGGTCATGGACAAGTACGTTTCGACTTTACCCGTCAGGCTTCACCTCCTCGAGCCTTCTTATCAAGCCGCAATACTTGCTAGAACTCACACCCTAGGTTGCTAAACCGATCGGGGGTTATAATGGTTACAGGAGACTGACTGTATCTCTTCACGTAGCGGCAGAAATTGAATTGATTAACGAGAAAGTATGTCCTCCATTCTCCTTGCGCTCCAGGATGCTGAACAAGAAAAACAGATGTCTCTGATAACAACAAAACCAACACTCTACTTGGTCAATTTAACGATGAAAGACTACCTGCGCCAGAAATCCAAATACCTCCCTCTGATTGCGAAATGGGTGATGGCACATGGCGGGTTGCCACGTGATATCATACCTTTCTCGGTTGAGTTCGAAGAAAAAATTTATGGGATGAAGAAGAGCGGTGACAATGAAGGACTGGCTAGGTTCTTAGAAGAAAGCAAGGTCAAAAGCCGATTGGAGAAGATCGTTGCTGAAGGTCGGTACTATTCCGATGACTAATATTGCTTGTGCGGTAGTGTGGTGACCAAGGGGACAAGGCGGCAGGAGTAGTGGGAAGGTGTTGGTATTTATCTTTGCTAATGCCTCGAGAATAGGTTTCACCAAGCTAGGACTTCAATATTACTTCACGGCTGGCGAGAAAGAAATCCGCTGCTGGACTATTCCACGCGGCTGTCTCGCCCCTCAAGCTGGTAAGCTAAAGACTTCCTCTACCCTTCCGAAGCTCTCCGCCCTGTATCGTTGCCGGAACCATGGAAAGGCGTTGCTACTTACTCATTTCAAAATCTAGCTGGTGTCATCCACGGTGATTTTGAGCGAGGTTTCATCAAGGCAGAGGTTGTAGCCTATCAGGACTTCCATGACTTATGCGAAGGTGGAAAGAGTATGGCCCCGATCAAGGCGGCGGGCAAGTATCGACAGGAAGGAAAAACATATGTACGTCAAGGATATCACCACTATCTTCTCCCGATTGCTCGGGAACTCAAGACAACAGCCTAATCAATATACAACAGGCTGTCCAAGATGGGGATATCATCCACTTTCAATTTAGTAAGTGCCTCTTCAACTAGCCTGTCAGTCTAACACTCAATACAAAAGCTAACGCCGGAATTAGACGTTAGCTCAAGAAAATAGATAGATATATGCGCCCTCCGATAGATAGGTACCAGACATCCATAGGGGATATATGATTTGATAATAAAAGATGCTGATTTACACCGAGTGAAGGACAACAGGAGAAGTACACGGGAGAGTGGGCGAAAGAGGTAGGTTGGACACCGTCCTAGGTATAACATCATTTTGCTTTCCAAGTTTCCGCATGGGCCCACCACGGTCCAAGAAAGTCCAGACTCATAGAGATGCTGTTCGATCTTGAATTTCGAGTGAAAATGCTCCATGGCTACCGCAGTCTCAGAGTTTGCTACAGAAGACCATACAATATGCTTGACTCCTATTCTGAAGATAAGCCAATTGCGGTGCAAACCGCGGCACGCGGCAGCAATGACCACTTACCAACCTGCCGAGTAGCGTCAATGAATGCATACCCTTAGCGAAGCTCGCCTGGGATGTCGTCTGGATTACGGAAGTCTGTAACTAAGTGAGCTGCATCACAACCCCCAGGTGAGTGTCTGGGTGATTCCTGATCAGACAAGTCACCCCGAACAACCCCGACTGCGCCATCCGTAAGAGCTCGGGCAGCGGAGGACGTCGTATTGCGTGTCAAAGCCCGGATATTGAGTTCTGGAATCTGAGATTTCAGGAGGGCGTTCACCACCACTTAGACTTGTTGGCCTATTGCTCCAGTGACAAGAACAGTGACCATCGTGCTTCTCGAATCTGCTCACGCAAGGTTGATGGCTCCCAGCTTATGTCGGCCGAGAGTTTGCGGAAATTGGAATGTGAATTCCACAAATCATAGAATGGCGCGCGTCGTACTATAAAGCACAGTGCAAACAGCTGCTTCGCGGTGGACATTCTAGTTGATGCTGCGTGGTAAAAGACGAAGACAAGCCAAGAAGGCTGTCCAGACTTTGGGGTGCTGGATTTGGAGTAGCGAATCTTCTACTTACCCTGTTCAAGACTTCTTAGTCTGAGCACGTTGAATTAGACATTATCACACTACTATGCTAGTGCTGGTAAACGAGGTATTCCAAACTCCGGTGTCCGTTCTCGGTGTTCTCGCGTTGAGTGAGTAGCCGTGACAAGTAACCCGCTTCTGCTTATGTTAGTAGCTTCATAGAATACGGGTTCTGTTGTATAGGTAGGACATGAACTTGGTCCCCTGAGTGGTTAGAACACTGGAAGAAGAGAAGCACTTGCTTCTATCTTTATGTGGGGGTAGATGGGAAGGTAATGGTCAGCTTTAACTAGTTAGCTTCCTGCGTCCGTTCCGTCCTGGACAGCGAAAGCGATAGAGGTGACGAAAGCAGTAGGGTGGACACTTATGATGGCAATTTTTAAATACTTAAAATAAATTAATTTCATTTATTCTAAAAAGTTCTTGTTCCTACCAAGTATAGAGTATGTAACAAACGATTTTAAAATATTGAAAAGGACCTATTGTTACTGTTGGTTGTATTCGGGTAACGCTAGCGTAGTGGTAAAGTGATCACGGGGAGTACACGTCGAATACGGGGCGTACTTTTTAGTAAGCAAGCTTGGTGTAGTCATTTGTGTCTACAGAACTACAAGCTACGGGGGGAAGTAGTGGTTTATGTACATAAGCCGGACCTTTGCCGATATAGGTCCGGTATAAGAATTACCGGGTGTAGCAGTAGTTCTGTTCCCAGCTCATCGTCGGGTGACGATAACCTAGATCTATCACTACCTTCCCAACAGTTACCTTGAAAACAAACATTTTAAATTATCTCGTTCTAATATTATTTTTGATTTTTCGGAGCCTTTTTTTCTTTACCGAGAACTTTTCTTTTCTGTTGGTTACAAACCATAAAGGTAATAGAACAGTGGTTCAGTCAAGTGATAAAGAATAGGTGTCAAATGTATCCACGTAATTCTGTATACCTCTTCTCTTTATACGAAGAGAAGAAGCTCCTATATACCTATCTAGAATACAGTCTAGTTTTAGTACTCGTACGAATCGTGTAACATCGGGAATCTAGAACTTGACAACCCTCCTGGTAAGAGAGTCGAATCTTAAAATATATTATGACGAGGAGACTCTCCTTATCGTACACCATGCCTTGGCAGACCCAGATTCCTAATACTTTCTAAATGGTAGTAGTACGAAACCACTTCGTATGCGTACCACTGGAGTTCTAACTTTGGCATCCCTGGTCTTGGCAAAAAGCAGAACTGATGGCCATCACACCACCCGTCACACAGGCTCCTGTGGTTCTAACTAGTCCCGTGGCCACGCTTATAACACCATTTCCCTTCTAGCTTAGTGTGTCTGTGACACCAAAGAAGGCCTACGAGCAGAGAAACGGTGGAAGTGAGAGTAACAGGAGTGGTAACAAGCACTCCTGTGTGGGTGAAATTTTCTCATGCGGCAAGCAGTTGATTATATAGGATTGTGGCTTGCCAAGCACGCACACTACGTGTTCCAAGCACAAGCCATGTGAGGTCGGAATTGTGCTTAGCACCACCCTTGCTAATGAAGGCTGTCATTACTCCTCTTGGTTGTGACAGTGTCCCTATACTACAAGTACGTTACAGGAGCCTGGGGCTCGGGAGCATCCTAAGACCCAGGAGCTAAGTAGCCCTTATGGACTACTCTAAGAGAAATCCTGTAATACAGTGACAGTGGTTATCATAAGAATCGCCTAGCCGGTGTTGTAAGATCACGTGACAGGGTATGGCCTTGGCATAGAGTATAGAGTCTATGGGACTCTAGGACTCCCTGAGGGCATAGGGCTCCTGGGAGGACGAAGGTTCTAAATAAGAAGGATGTTGAAATAACGAGCCCTCGGTCGTTGTTTGGCTAGCTCTATGTAGTAGCGGAGCTCACTATGAAATTGTGGAGCGCTGCCGCTTCTGGTCTAGGAAGGGGCAGCACTCGTAGATAGAAGTGAAAGCTTCTTATCCTCTGATTGAGAACCTTTTTATTCAATATGATTCCTCTTCTGCCACTGCAAGATTTCTTAATTGTAAAACTAGTCCTATATTTTTAATTGTGATGGACAGCACTACCAGGACAGGTCAGGTAGCATCTACCAATCAGAATAGAACGGCAAGCTGACGTAAGGAGGGACCAAGGAACGGCCTGGTTCCGGCCATGTATATAAGCAGACCTTCCACCTTGAAGCGTTCGGTAGTTTAGATATTTCTTCGTATCATACCTATGAATCACGATATCTTCTTTTGTATCGTTACATGACTTACCAGACTCCCCTGTCCGATCAGTGATATCACGTATTTGTGTCATTACATTAATCTCACTAATTCCTATATATTGTAGCTAAACTAGCTTTTTTAAGGTGAGTAGTGATCCCTGTTACGCAACATCATAGTATATCCGATCTACATATCCGCTGTATAATTATCCTCTGCTTTATAAGCATTATTACAACTTAAACTCGGGGGTAGTATACCCGTATCAACTATAGGTATAATAATCCACGTCTATAATAGCCGAGTTTTTTCTATAGTAGTTGACTATATAGCCCATTAATATCAGTTGACGTTGATTGTATGGTAGCGCATAAATACCACCTTAGAACCAGTCATAATTTGGATCAGCCAATTGTGACATGATTGGCATATGTTGACCGAAAAATAACTCTTCAACAGATTGAGCATCTCCGAGTTCGGACCTGATGCAGCTTGGTGGGGTTTGAGGGAATATTGAAGGCCGAACGGAGTCCGGACGATGCTTATAAGAAAAGCCCCTCTCCAAAGATCTTCTGTTCAATTGATCCAAGAATTTCTGAGCTCTCTGACACTTAACTTCCTCCAAATCACGCCTATAATCAAAAGCGATCAAGCAGTATGTTCACGCAGCGCAAAAGGCTAGCTTCTTCCGCAATGAATCACTGTCAGATCAAGGTAACGTGCAACAAAAGCATGACGGGTGTTCTAGACTGTTCCAATTCCCTTTTGGCTCAGTACCCGAATCAATCAACTGATTGAAGTGGTGAAAGAAGCTGGGAAGGAGTTGAGATAGTCTAGATCTGAGATTATACCGTACAATTGAACTTGATCTAGATAATTCTAGCGAAAGGACATGCTTCCCCCTCCTTTCCTAATAAGTCTCCTAACCTCTGTTTTTAGCTTTCTCGTGAGAGATCAATTTTAAGAAGTCAAGATGTCAACTGACAAGATCACTTTCTTGACGAACTGGTAAATCTACGTCTGATATCTGTAGATGAGTGGAATTTTAGGAATGGCAGCTGATAAATGAAAATGGATTTAGGCATGCTACGCCATACCATGCACCCGTCTACCTCGCACAGAAACTAGGGTACTTTGCTGATGAAGGCATCAAAGTTGCTCTTCTCGAGCCCAATGATCCTAGCGGTACGATTTAATATCTTGCTTTAGCCTCGCTGTCAAGAAAAAAGAAATAAAAGGGAGAAGCTGACACACGCACACAGATGTCACCGAGATCATCGGCTCGGGAAAAGTCGATCTGGGTTTCAAAGCCATGATCCACACTCTTGCAGCCAAGGCTCGTGGCTTCCCAGTCACGTCAATCGGGTCTCTTCTTGACGAACCCTTCACTGGCGTCGTGTACCTGAAGGACAGTGGCATAACCCCCGACTTCCGCAGCTTGAAAGGGAAGAAAATTGGATACGTCGGCGAATTTGGCAAGGTTGGGAATATCAACCATTATTGATATCAATGGATGCTGACGGCACTTGCACACAGATTCAGATCGATGAGTTGACAAACCATTATGGGATGAAGCCCACTGACTACGAAGCTGTCCGTTGTGGTATGAATGTCTCAAAGGCGATTATTGAAGGCGATATTCATGCTGGGATCGGGCTTGAAAACGTCCAGATGGTAGAGTTGGAAGAGTGGCTTGCTGGCCAGGGTCGTCCACGCTCTGATGTCCAGATGCTCAGAATTGATGAGCTTGCTGAGCTGGGATGCTGCTGCTTTTGCTCAATTTTGTATATCGGTATGCTGCTGTTTGTGCTCATTCGAGGAACATTTGTCTAACCTGGGCTTCTATACTTATAGCAAACGACAAATTCATGGCTGAGAATCCTGAGAAAATCCGCAAATTCATGAAAGCCGTCAAGCGTGCTACCGATCACGTTCTGGCAGCCCCGGCTGAGGCGTACAAAACCTATATCGACGTAAAACCTGCAATGGCTTCTGATGTCAACAGAAAGATCTTCGAACGGTCTTACGCATACTTCTCGAAGGATTTGAAGAATGTCCAACGTGATTGGGAAAAAGTCACCAAGTATGGAAAGCGTCTCGGGGTTTTGAACGAGGACTTCAAACCAAACTATACCAACCAGTTCTTAGATTGGAAGCTGGAAGGCAACTCGGTTGACCCAATTGGGGATCAGAAGAGGATGGTTGCGCTGCAGCATGAGGTTGCCTGCAAGGGAGGCTTCCAGAGACTTCAAGTTAAAATCGATGCTTAAACCGATGAACGCTACATATGGCAAGGATGGAGGGAAATCAGAATGACACTACGTCAGGATACTATATCTACCACACTCATTTAATACCAATTGTTGAACTTGTACTCTCCCCTCCCCTAATTACTCTGTAGCGTGGCAAGGGTTTGACGACAGACATCGCTAATATAACCCTTGAGAAACACTTTCCACTTGCCCTACGTATACGTGTTCGTTACAATTAAGTGTTACCAACATCCACCTCTGTCGTTCAACCCACATCTCGCTCCTTCTCCCGCGTAGAAGATGGGTTTGTAAGCACAGCAGAAAGCCACCAATCGATCTTCTCTGTACGTATTTAGATTGGTAGGGAGCTATATCTTTTACTGCCTTACTAAGGTCACTTTACGATTCTCTCATGGTGGGTAATTTGTATTACAAAGTCCAGCGGATAGAACCGTTGTTGGAAGCCTTTGTCACCGAGTTCGAGAAGAACGTGCAGGATTTGCAGGACATCTTAAAGTCTGGGGGGTTTATACTCTACATGCTAAAGCGGCCACGGAGAACAGCTCATTAGGTAATATTCAAGAAAAGCGTGATCGAAAAAT
>JBAMDN010000327.1:0-68972 GCA_037074945.1 Tetracladium marchalianum
TGTTATGTCGGTACACTTGACTTCAGTTTTTGGTGGCTGGCGGCGGCGAGACTTCGTGCTGGTAGTTGGTACCGACATGATCCGGTAGCTGGCGGGCCACATGTTCTGGTTGATGGCAAAGGATGATGTAGGTGAAGGGAGCGACGCCATAAGCGATCGCGGCGCCCTTGCTCGTCTGGTCGACGATCGTCGCGTTGGCGTTGAAGCCGAAGCCGGTCACGCCGATGTGCTTGGTCAGGAAGTCGAGCGGCTGGACCCACTGGAATTCGAGGCCGTTGATCGTCAATTTGTCGGGCACGTTGGTCTGCGACGTAAGTTGGACCTGCGCCTGGGTCGGGCACGCCGCGCGAATTGAGCGCGATTTGCTGCGTCGGGTTCAGACGTGTCGTAGGTGATGCGCATATTGCGCCAGGAAGCTGAACGGCACCGTCGTGATATTGGTGGTGGTGAAGCCGGGTGATCGGACTTTGCGGAAGGCGTTGACGCTGATCACCCCTTCACGACCGGTATAATATTCGAAGCCGAGGTCGAGATTGGTCGATCAGATAGGGTTTGAGCGCGGGATTGCCGATCGTTGCCTGGTCGGCCAGAGGGTGACGCCGAAGTTGACGCCGGGCAGCTGCGCCGAGGGATCGGGCCGGGTCATGGTGCGCGACCCGGCGACACGGACGACGGCATGCGCGCCAATGTCGTAAGCGAAGGTCGCGGCGGGCAGCCAGTTGCGATATTCGTTGCGCGTAGCTCACGCTCGTCGAGATGTTCGGATACCGGCTGCCATCGGGCAGCGAGGCACCGCCGGCGAGCGTGTTGCGCGGATCCGGCAGCGACACCGTCCCCGTGATCGTCTGGATCGTGTCGACGAAGCGCAGGCCTGCATTGAAGCGCAGCGTGTTGCCGCCAAGCTCCTGCGATCCGTTCAGCGTGGCGAAGGCCGACTTGACGACCTCGCGAATATAGCCGCCGCTTGCGCCGGTGTTCGCCCCGCCCGAGGCGGGCTCGTTATCGTGGAACTGCTGATAATTGGTCGCATTGGCGAATTTCGGGAAGTCGACCGTGACGAAGCCGGCCGGCCCCGGGATCAGATAGCTTGGAAACGCGCTGTTGGGGACGAGCGAGCCGCCATAGCTGACGGTGCCGGTCTGCCCGGCGGTCGCGCCGGTGCCGTAGCCGGGATAGGTTGGGTAGCCTGCAGGAGCCGCGCCGGGCGAATTGATCCCTGCGCATGGCGGCTGGCTGTTGGGCGACCCCACAAAGATGCTGGGATTGTTGCCGCAGACCGCATTCTGCCACGCCTGGCTGTTGTCGAAGCCCTGGATCAGGCGGGAGACGTCGTCATAATCACCGCCGACCTTAGAGGGTCAGACTGGGGGCCGCCCCAGGTCAGATCGGCGCGCGCGCCCTTGGTCTTGTTGATGCGCCGCTCGTCCTCAATATACATTAGCGGGAGCCGGCGTTCCAGCCGAAGTTCGCCGGATTGTTGAGATCGATGTTCGGCGTGATCACCGGGCCGTTATCGGTGTTGGCGTAGGTGACCGTCGTGCCCACGCCAAGCGGGGTGGTCGCGCCGACCGTCGGGCTTTCGCGGTGGAAGGTCGAACGCGAGTAATTGCCCTGCGCCGTCAGCTTGAGCGTGTCCGAATTTGCGAGTTCGCCGCCGGATTGACGCTGAACAGCTTGGTCGTCTGGATCGGGGCGGAATTCGTCGAAGAACTGGGCGTTGGCAAAGGTGCCGCCGGTGACCGAGCAGCCTGCGCTGCAATCGGCCTTGTCGAACGTCATGTTGAGCGGAATGATGGCGCTATTGCGCACGATCCACGCCATATCCTCGCGGATCAGATTGTTATGCTTATAGCCATACAGGCTATCGACATAGAAATGGAGCGTGTCGCTCGGGCGCCATTCCACGCTGACGATCGCGTTGACACGGTCGCGCGTTCCGCGCTCGTCGGAAGTCCGCCCCAATCGCGGTAGCAACGCGTTATCGACCTGCTGGATGGTGGCACCGGGACTGTGCGCCAGGAGGAAGGCCTGGTCGATGACAGTCCCCGCCACCAGACCGCCGCCCGCGCCTGTCGGCACGACCGAGGAAATCGATCCAGTTGCCGCCGCCGGTGCTGTTGCAACCGGTCGCTCGCGCCGCACTGCGCGGCGGTCAGCGCCGGATTCCGGTATAGCCGATCGTCTCAAAGCCGCGTGTATGGGTGAATGAGCGCTGGCCGGACAAACCGGCGAGGATGCCGATCGTGTCGTTGTGCCAGCTGCTGATCAGCGAGCCGCGCACGCCGATCCGGTTGGCATCGCCTTGCTGCGACCCTTGCACATTGTACGCCAGGTAATTTTTGGCGCGGTCGAACAGGCCGGGCGGAACGCAGATCGACATTGCCTGCGGCACCGCCTTCGAGCAGATCGGCGGTATAGCTTTTTGTTGACCGTCAGCTTGGTGAAGAGATCGGTTGGGAAAAAGCTGAGGTCGACCGAGCGATCGGTACCCTGAGCGTCGGTCGCACCCGAGGACGCAACCGCGATCGGCGCGCCGTTCAACGTCACGTTGGTGAAATTGGAACCAAGCCCGCGGATGGCGACATTGGTGCCTTCGCCCGTAATGTCGCGCGTGATCGTCACGCCGGAAATGCGATTGAACAATTCGGCGATGTTGGTGTCGGGGAACTTGCCAATGTCCTCGGCGAAGATGGCATCGGTAAAGCCGGTCGACGCACGCTTGGCATTCGTCGAGAGCGCCAGGCTGTTGCGATAGCCGGTCACTACGATGTCGTCGGTGGGTGCTGTATCGGGCAAGGTTTGACTTGCGGCGAAGCGCTCGATTGCACGGCTGCAGGCGGGGAAGCCTGCTCGCCAGAGCGTGGCGGAACAGCTGTGGACTGCGCGAACGCGTCCTGGGCGCAAAGGCCTGAAAGAATGGTTGCCCCAAGAAGCGCGCCCCGTGTCAGGCGTGCGGCACCGGTGAGAAAGCTCATGTCAGATCCCCCTTCCTAATTATGCACGCGCCACGTTTTCCAGCGCTATGATTGCGCTACCATTTTGGCCTGACAGGCAGTGTGTGTCAGAACGCAAAAAAGACAAGCTGTAAGGCCAATCGATCAGATAGTTGCGCTGCGGGCATTGCTGCGGCATGCTGCGCGGAGGGGTGCTCACCGCTCGTGTTGCGGGGATATGATGCGCCGCAGGGCAACCGGAAGGACGATGGGGAAATTGAAGACCGTACGTCTCTACGCGGACATCGCTCGGCAGATTGGCGGGCAAATTCTTGCTGACCATTATCCGATGGGCACACGTCTTCCCTCGGAGCGCGAGCTCTCGGAGGCGTTCAACGTATCGCGGCCGACGATTCGCGAAGCGTTGATCGCGCTGGAGGTGGATGGGCTCGTCGACATCCCGGAATGGGGCCGGGGTGTGTACGTTTCTGCGAAGACCCCGCGCGGCGGCAAATTCTCGGCGATCGGGGTGGGGCCGGTCGAGCTTCTGGAGGCGCGCCGCGCTATCGAGGGCGAGGCCTGCGCGATCGCCGCCACGCGCGTCGATGCGCATGACATCAAGGAACTCAAAACGCTTTTCGATAATCTGGTGGCTGCGGGCGAAGATGTTGAAAAAGCCGAGACGTTCGATCACCAGTTTCACATCAGCATCGCCAGAGCCACTCGCAACAGTGCGATTTCCGGCGCGGTCGAGGCGCTGTGGCAGGCCCGGCTGCGTTCGCCGCAGGAGAAAGCGATGTCTCAAAAGGCGCATCGCGCCGGGGTCGGGCCGCGAATCGACGAACATTTTGCAATCTTTGAGGCGCTCGCGGCACGCGACCCGGATTTGGCGCCCGCGGGGCGATGCGGGCGCATCTCGACAAGGTGCTCGCCGCTCTGATCCAGGCGACCGAGGTCCAAGAGATTGCCGAGTTGGAGGCGCGAGTTCTTCACGGCGCGGCGGCAGAAATTCGGCCTGGCATAGTCTCTCGTCCGGGCGGCGCGGGGGTGTGGGGTTCCGCTAAACCTGCCTGACAGACATCATTGACAAGGTGGCGCTTAGGCTATCATGGTAGCGCTATCGTAAAGAGGCCGCCGCAGAGCGTCCATCGCTTCGTCGAAGCGACCGACAGGAAGGATGCCATGACCGGACACGCCAGTCCTCGCGCGACACGCCCCTGCTGCGATCGCATGATCGGCGCGGCGAAGGTCATGCCGACCTGATCGCTGCCATACCTTATTCCTCCCCACCCGCTCGGAAAGACCCCATGCCCCGGATTCTGGGATTGCCAAGGTGATCGTCACTTGCCCTGGCCGCAATTTTGTGACGCTCAAGATCGAGACCGAGAACGGCGTTTACGGTCTTGGCGACGCCACGCTCAACGGGCGCGAGCTTTCGGTCGCGAGCTATTTGACCGACCATGTCATTCCCTTGCTGATCGGGCGCGATGCGCATCGGATCGAGGACATTTGGCAATATCTCTACAAGGGTGCCTATTGGCGGCGCGGCCCGGTGACGATGAGCGCGATCAGCGGCGGTCGACACCGCCTTGTGGGACATCAAGGGCAAGATCGCCGGGCTCCCGGCTTCTACCAATTGCTCGGTGGTGCGAGCCGGGATGGCGTGATGGTCTATGGCCATGCCAATGGCGTCTCGATCGATCGAGACGAGTCGAGGTCGCACGCGATTATCAGCGGCAGGGGTATAAGGCGATCCGGCTGCAATGCGGCGTGCCGGGGCTGCCCTCCACTTACGGCGTGTCGAAGGACAAGATGTTCTACGAACCTGCCGATGCCGATCTGCCGACCGAAGATCTGTGGTGGACCAAGAAATATCTGCGCGTCGTGCCCGAGCTGTTCAAGGCGGCGCGCGCGGCGCTCGGCTGGGACGTGCATCTGCTGCACGACATCCACCGCCGGCTGACGCCGATCGAGGCGGGGCGGCTGGGCAAAGATCTCGAGCCGTATCGCCCGTTCTGGCTCGAGGATGCGACGCCTGCCGAGAATCAGGACGCGTTCCGCCTGATCCGCCAGCACACCACTACGCCGCTTGCAGTGGGGGAGATCTTCAACTCGATCTGGGACGCCAAGCATCTGATCGAGAACCAGCTGATCGACTATATCCGCGCGACCGTCGTCCATGCCGGCGGCGTCGCGCATCTGCGTCGGATCGCGGCGCTGGCAGATCTTTACCAGATCCGCACCGGCTGCCACGGCGCGACCGATCTGTCGCCAGTGTGCATGGCGGCGGCGCTCCATTTTCGATCTGTCGGTGCCCAATTTCGGCGTACAGGAATATATGCGACACACCGCCGAGACCGATGCGGTGTTCCCGCATGCCTATAGCTTCGAGCGCGGGATGATGCATCCGGGCGAGAAACCCGGCCTTGGCGTCGAGCTGGACGAAGTGCTCGCCGCGCAATACCCGTATAAGCGCGCCTATCTCCCGGTGAACCGTCTCGAAGACGGCACGATGTACAATTGGTGAGCGGCCTCGCACGACCGCGCGGTAACGTCCGCTGGGTAATTTGCGGCCTGCTGTTCGCCGCGGTCGTGCTCAGCTACGTCGATCGTCTCGTCCTGCCGGTGCTGAAACCTAGCTTGCAGGCACAATATGGCTGGAGCGAGCAAGGGTATGCCGAATCTCGCAATCTGGTTCCAGGGCGCTTACGGCCTCGCTTATGTGCTGTTCGGTCGCCTGGTCGACCGCGTACGAGTCAGCGCGGAGTCGGCTATGCGCTGGCGGTGACCTTATGGACGATCGGCCACGTCGCGCACGTGCTGTTCGCACCAGTACGCTCGGCATGGCATTCGCGCGGGTGCCGCTCGCGATCGGCGAGGCGGGCGCGTTTCCCGCAGCCCTCGCCGCGACGGGCGAATGGTTCCCCAAATCCGAGCGCGCACTGGCGATCGGCATCTTCAACGCCGGGTCGAACGTCGGTGCGATCGTTACCCCGCTGGTCGTGCCGGTGATCGCGGTGACCTTTGGCTGGCGGATCGGCGTTCGTCGCCGCGGGCAGGCGCTGGCGACGTGCTGTGCGCTGATCGCCATGTCGCTTGGCTGCTATCGCCGTCCGCGCGACCGTGCCCTCCGTCTGCGGCAGGAGGAACTCGCCTGGATCGAACGCGAGCCGGCCGAGCGGGCGCGGCCGATCGCGTGGCGCAAGCTGCTCGGGCTGCGCCGAGACCTGGGCCTATATGCTCGGGCGCTTCCTGATCGATCCCGTGTGGTGGACTTTCCTGTTCTGGCTGCCCGATTTCTTCAACCGGCAATACCATGTCGAAGATGCTGGACTTCGGGCCGCCATTGGTCGCGGTGTATCTGCTTGCGGATGTCGGTTCGATTGGCGGCGGCTGGCTGTCGTCGCGGCTGCTGTCGCGCGGCTGGGCCACAGGGCCGCGCGCGCAAGACCGCGATGCTCGCCTGTGCCCTGTTCGCGCTGCCGATCGCCTTTGCCGCGCACGCGCCCAATCTGTGGACCGCAGTACTGCTGATCGGTCTCGCCTGCGCGGCGCATCAGGGCTTTTCGGCCAATGTCTATGCGCTGCCCGGGCGACCTGTTCCCGCGCGGGCGTGCTGGATCGGTGATCGGGCTCGGCGGGCTGACGGGTGCATTCAGCGGTAGTATCATGGCGAACGTCGCGGGGACAATTCAGGCTGGCGGGAAGATGAACTGGTCACCAAAAGAACATCAAGATATGAACGTTGTGCTTCTTGATCGATCATTTCGGCGGCTACAATATCACGGGAAAAGATATGCAAGATTTGGTGTGCTCGATGCATTACAGTGTAGTACTTGAGAGGAAGAAGAGAATAGGCAAAAGACAAACTTGTGCATGCAGCAGTCCAGAACAAAGTACAGCTCGTGGAGCCCACTTTCGAATTCAAACTCAAATTGGGCAAAAGACAGCAAACAATTGTAAATACTGTTATAGCTGGAACTTTTGGCTAGGTGGATGATCATCCAGACTTCCGATATGTCAGCTGGTCTGTAATGCAAGGAGAAGGAAACATGCTACCGGTACAATGTCAATAGAAATACCCAAAGCGCGAATTGCGCCTTAAATACTATTGTCATTCAATACCAGGTTCCTGAGGTATGCATGTGAGCGAACGTCTCGAAATGGCGTGCATGAACTTTCACAACCCGACTGGCCATGTTGAAGCAACCTCAACCACGGAGTATTAGGATCGGCTGTTGAGCGAGAATGTAAACCGCCCACAACCCATTGTCGAGCTGGAGAAGCCGAAAGTGAAAGAGCTCGCAATTTGCAAGCAAGGGAAATTCTCGATCGGTCATAAGTGATGAGGTCAGCTGATCAGCTGTGTTTCGCAAAACCCCGCTACAGAAGTGGAACAGACAGATTCTTTGGCACATGGATACTCCATACTGTAGGTGGTGTAATATACGAAGATATCGCAGATTTTTACGTGGCCAGCCGGTTTCAGGGCTCGCCAGGCGTTGCACAGCATGTTGAGATTAGCTGAAGATGATTCGAGGAACTCAGCTACGTACCAATAGGCTTTCGGGGTTCATGAGAATACCTACTCACTTGTATACAATAACCTGTATATTGCGACGACAGCAAAGATACCTGCGGACTTTGCTTTTTGTCGAGGCGGTTAAAGAGATATCAAGTCTCTCACCTGAAGATTAGCGGCGCAGGCTGGAAGGGTGGGAGCTTTTGCTGCACTTGACATGGTTATTTCTGAGGGCGTTCGGAGGCATGTTATGTGGTTGGACAAGACAGACGTCAACCTACAGTGCTGCTGCTTCAACTCGGCCACAGCCGAGATTTCTCTCGTTGCATGATGGATTTGTGACATCGTGGACACTTCAGAAATATATTATCCATGGCAATCACAAGCCCCGAAGATTCTACCACGAATGGGCTTCCTCCTGTGCAGCAGTCGTACACGGCAGCACTGTCCGAACATATGAGGTCTGGCGCACCTCCGGCTCCATCGCCTGGGTTTGGCGTCCCCTAGAGAGCTAATTGTCGATCAACGCACTTTGCTTGGATGGCATGCCCTGGCTTGCCCTGCGCTTGACGTAACCTCATGCTGTGTCAGGGCACTGGAGTACCAAGACCTATGCGAGGGGACTGGAGGCCAGAGGGGGAGGGGGAAGGGGGGAGGGGGGAGGGGGAGGGAAGCGCAGGTCGTGGCCACATATCATTCATTGTTCGCTTCGAAGTGTTCCATGAGTGATTGTGGGAATGTGCGTGTACTGCACATAGAGCCACTTCCAGACGCTGGCACCAACAAGGCCTCAGTCACTCACAGACATCGCCAGATCTATCCTCTAGGATTACCGTCAGCGCAGAAATCGGGTCGAAATGGGTGGACTGCATGGGCACAGAGTCGTGAGGAACGGCGATGCTTGCTCTTGGATGTGGGGGGAGAAAGGGACTAGTATGAATAGCGGCAAAGGCGACAGACAATCATGCCTGCTACTGCTGCTTGCCTACCCGCCCTTGCTCCCCTAAGAAGCATCTAGGACATCCTACCGAAGCACGCCTACATCTACGCCTACGCCTACGCCTACCTCACCTTCTACCGGCCTAAGAATAAAAAGGCGGCACCTGCCCCTCCTGCATCAGCTTCCATGTTCTCCCTTCCACAGCTCCGAACCTCCACAACCAGACTTGCACGATCAACTCTCTCAACTCAATCCCGCCGCAACTTCTCCTACACATTTTCAGCCATGGGTGTTACAAAGACCACTACCAAGGAGGGCAATGGTGCCATCCCCAATGTCGGTGACCGGGTGACCATCGAATACACCGGTTACTTGAAGGATACCTCCAAGCCTGATAACAAGGGCGAGAAGTATGCTCTCTCCCCATACTCCTTCCCCCCTTGTCTCTTCTGCCATTCTACCAACAATATTGACAAGTGCTGATTGCCTTCCTTCTCTAGATTTGATTCCTCCGTTGGTCGTGGAGCTTTCGTCACAGAAATTGGCGTTGGCAGAGTCATCAAGGGTAGGCATATCGTATCCGCATATTTGGAGAGCTATGAGTGTTGACGACCGAGTCCGTAGGCTGGGATGAGGGTGTCACTACCATGAGGGTTGGAGAGAAGGCAACCTTGGATATCACCAGGTAAACACTTTTTTACACCTCTTACAATCCGAGCTGTATGCTAATTTCATCATAGTGATTATGCTTATGGCGACCGGTAAGCCTATATTATCCCAACGGCTCCCTCATATAATGGACTTCGCCATTTGAAGCTATCCTTAGCATCCATTGGCTCTTCGGGCAACTTGAACATTGGGCTGCCTTCAGAATAGCATCCTAACAGCTTCATAGTGGCTTCCCAGGACATATCCCACCCGGAGCTCAATTGATCTTGTAAGCCAAGCGACGTCCAGCCTCTTCAAGTTTCTCCTTCTGACTCTTTCCAGCGATGTCGAACTCCAGAAGATTAATTAGAACGGTTTTTCTTTCGGTGTTTCACATAGACGGTCCCTTTCGAAGGTAAGAACGCTCTCGAAACAATGACACCAAAAGCTAGGAGTAGCAGATAAATGTAAATTACCGTTTCACGAAAATATTGCACGCTTCTTGTGCCTTGGCCTTCGTGTCTCTTGTGCACTTGCTTCCTCCTCCGTACTTGTGAGGTATCAAGATACTGTCAAAGCTAAACCACTAAGGTCAAATTGCAATTCAGGCCAACCTTTCTGCAACAGTCTGGATCAGCTGGAGAGGAGTGCATCGATATTATTGTTGCTATCCATCTTGCGCCCGGCCTGACCCCTGAAGTTGCCTGTAAAATTGAACTTTTTCTTATCCCTGGTGGGGTGAGGTCAAGTACTTCCCCGCACCTCTCATGCAAAGCATCGTCGGCAGCTTCTTCAAGGAGACGCAGGACGAGAATGTGAAAGTCCTGAGGAAGAGGCACTGCACTACCCACAAGATGGAAGCACTGTAGATGACTGGACTCGGTAATTAATCGTAAGATTTACATGCAAATATAAGATCTGCAAAGCCTTTAGTAATCGAGCTCAATTGCTCGTTCTCTTTTGTATGTGAGTCACGTGATGGATTTCTAACCCATCGCCGCGCCGTTTCGTCATGTTCGACAGCTCTCCAGGCGTTTCGATCAACAAAGCTGAGCTGCTACCTGCCCGACTGCCTACAATCTTAAACAATCTTTGTGTACAACATCAGTCTTCAAACAGCTCATCTCCTTCCTTCCCTCCCTTTAAACAACAAAAATCACCTTGATCGGCATCTCAAACTGCGCGAAACGGCTACCCCTCAATCATTCCAGCGGAGCGGATATCCCAACTGATATTCGCCTGGTCCTTATCCATTTCCTCAACAGCCTCTACCAAACGCCACCATTTCATCACAAGTGTTTCCAGCAGGAGACGTTCAGCTTAGGAAGAGAAAATTATCTAACCCAGACGCAGCTCAACCACTGAAGAGGACGATGACTGTGAGTTGACCCCGCCATCAACAGACTCCAAACCCCAACAGTCTGCACATGGAACTCTTTGCCATCTGCGAACCATAAATCTAGCTAACATAAACAATATCTTTTAGGACGTCGAAATGGATACCAAAATGCAGGTGGACGACGCGGCGACGGGCAAGAACGAGATCGATGAGTCGCTCTACAGCAGACAACTATATGTGCTTGGACACGAGGCTATGAAGCGCATGGGTGCCTCAAATGTGCTTATTGTTGGACTCAAAGGTCTTGGTGTCGAGATTGCAAAGAATATTGCTCTTGCTGGTGTCAAGAGTTTGACGCTTTACGATCCCGCTCCCACCGCCATCGCCGACCTCTCATCCCAGTTCTTCCTACATGTAGAGGATGTTGGAAAGCCCCGAGCTGAAGTTACAGCACCCCGTGTTGCGGAGCTCAATGCTTACACTCCCGTTGCAATCCATCAGTCGAGCAGGTGAGTTCAATTCATTCTTGCAAGTAGCTAAGCTGACCATCCCCAGCCTCACTGATAATCTCTCCCAATTCGATCCATACCAAGTTGTCGTTCTCACCAATACCCCCCTCAAGGATGCCGAAATTATTAGTGCATACCTCCACTCCAAGGGCATATACCTTGTGGTGGCAGATGCTTTCGGTCTTTTTGGATCCATCTTCTGCGATTTCGGCAAGAACTTCACCGTAATTGACCCAACAGGAGAGACCCCGGTCTCAGGTATCGTGGCTGCTATTGATGAGGAGGGAATGGTGTCAACTTTGGAGGAAACTAGACACGGTCTCGAGGATGGGGATTATGTTACTTTTACTGAGCTGCAAGGAATCGAAGCTTTGAACTCTGCCGAACCTCGAAAAGTCAGCGTGAAGGGACCATACACTTTTTCGATTGGAGACGTTTCGAGTCTTGGGCAATATACCAGAGGTGGTCTATTTCAGCAGGTCAAGATGCCCAAGTTTATTGACTTCAAGCCTTTGAAAGAGTCACTTGGTGCTCCCGAGTTCCTGATTGCAGACTACGCCAAGTTCGATCGCCCACAGCAACTTCACGTTGGATTCCAAGCTTTACATGCGTACGTCGAAACTCATGGCCGACTTCCTAGACCGCACAACGAGGAAGATGCTCAGGTCATCGTCGCTTCAGCCAAGACATTCGTCGAACTGTTGAAGTTGGATGTGGAGATTGATGAGAAGCTACTCAAAGAGCTCAGTTTCCAGGCACAAGGTGACTTGAACCCAATGGCAGCATTCTTCGGTGGTCTTGCTGCACAGGAGGTCTTGAAGGCCGTGTCCGGGAAATTCCATCCGATCGTGCAATTCCTCTACTTTGATTCTTTGGAATCTCTTCCCACCAACTCAGCGCGTTCAGAGGAACTTTGCAAGCCTACGGGTACCAGATACGATGGTCAAATCGCTGTTTTCGGCAGAGAATTTCAAGAGAAGCTATCGAACATTAATGAGTTCTTGGTTGGTGCCGGTGCGATTGGTTGTGAAATGTTGAAGAATTGGGCTCTGATTGGTCTAGCGACTGGTCCAAAGGGTAAAATCAGCGTTACTGATAACGACTCAATCGAAAAGAGCAACCTAAACCGACAATTCCTCTTCAGGCCAAAGGATGTGGGCAAGCCAAAGAGTGACTGTGCAGCTGAAGCTGTGCAGGCCATGAACCCGGAGCTTCGCGGTCATATCGTCACACTGCGAGACCGAGTTGGACAGGACACTGAGGAGGTTTTCAATGAGAAGTTTTGGGGTGAGCTAGACGGTGTTACGAACGCTCTTGATAATGTTGACGCCCGTACCTACGTTGATCGCCGTTGTGTTTTCTTCCGTAAGCCACTGCTTGAGAGTGGTACTTTGGGAACCAAGGGTAATACGCAGGTCGTGATTCCTCATCTGACAGAATCATACTCCAGCTCGCAAGATCCACCGGAGCAATCATTCCCCATGTGCACACTTCGAAGTTTCCCTAATAATATCAACCACACCATCGCCTGGGCTCGAGAGCTATTCAACTCACAGTTCGTCACGCCTGCAGAAACTGTCAACCTCTATCTCACAAAACCCAATTATCTAGACACAACATTGAAGCAAGGGGGAAATGAGAAGGCGACACTAGAGATGCTCAAGGATTTCTTGGTAGATGAGAAGCCGCTCAGTGTTGAAGACTGCATCAAATGGGCTCGCTTGCTGTTTGAAAAGCAATACAACAACGCAATCCAACAATTGCTGTATAACTTCCCAAAGGACTCTCTGTCCTCTACTGGTCAGCCTTTCTGGTCAGGACCCAAGCGTGCTCCAGATCCATTGAAGTTCGACCCAAAGAACGAATTTCACTGGCTCTTTATCGTTGCTGGAGCAAAACTACACGCCTTCAACTATGGCATCAACACCGCTGACCTCGACTCCAACTTCATCCAAAAAGTTTTGGACAACATGATCATTCCTGATTTCTCACCAAACCCTGCAGTCAAGATTCAGGCTAGCGACAATGAGCCAGTAAGTAGATGCTCTCATTAGATATTCAAAATGCTAATATATCAGGATCCAAATGCCACCGAATCAAGTGGATTTGATGATAGTGACGAACTTCAGAAGCTTAC
Source organism: Tetracladium marchalianum (assembly GCA_037074945.1). NCBI lineage: Eukaryota > Fungi > Ascomycota > Leotiomycetes > Helotiales > Tetracladium > Tetracladium marchalianum. Next base: position 13,029 of record JBAMDN010000327.1, read on the forward strand.
CAGTAGCCTTCCTGACCCCAAGTCCTTGGCAGGTTTGAAGTTAACCGCCGTTGAATTCGAAAAGGATGACGATACCAATCACCATATCGATTTCATCACCGCAGCAAGCAATTTGCGTGCTGAGAACTACAAGATTGAGCTAGCTGATAGGCATCGAACCAAGTTCATCGCTGGCAAGATCATTCCAGCCATTGCAACTACCACCGCCATGGTCACCGGTCTAGTCATCCTGGAGCTGTACAAAGTCATTGATGGAAAAAATGATATCGAGCAATACAAGAACGGATTCGTCAACCTTGCTCTACCATTCTTTGGTTTCAGTGAGCCTGTTGCAAGCCCTAAGGCGACTTACAAGGGTCATTCCGGAGATGTTGCCATCGACAAGCTTTGGGATCGATTTGAAGTTGACAACATAACTCTTCAAGAGCTTATCGACACATTTGAGAAGAAGGGCCTCGTTATCACAATGTTGAGCTCGGGGGTTAGTCTTCTCTATGCCAACTTCTTCCCACAATCCAAGGTCAAGGATCGTTTACCCATGAAGTTGAGTGCATTGGTCGAAACCATTTCAAAGAAGGCCATTCCTGAACATCAAAAGAATGTCATCTTTGAAACCTGTGTGGAGGATCAGACTGGAGAGGACGTAGAGGTCCCCTATATCATGATGAAAATGGGCAACTAGATATAATGAAGATTGATGGTTATGAGGTCAACGAGAGGCGTATTATTATGCTTTGACTTAGATAGATTTACACGAGTTGCATGATTTTGCAGATTGACATGGGAGAATCAGCACCAAAATAGATATTCATCGAAAACTAGGGAGGGAAGAGGCAGAACTGGTGATCTAAGTTTCGAATTTGAGACTTCGATCTACATTTGAGGATTGGTGTTGTTCTTAACGAGCGTAGCGCAATACCTCTCTTCTAATTTCTCCTGATCTATCGTTGCTTCACCACGTTCTCAATTATTAATTATGCGTAATCTCTGACTCCTGCTAATCTCTCGAGAACTACTTCTGCCCTCCGAACTACTTTTGCCCTCCCGAACTACTTCTGCCCTCCCGACTTCTTCCTCATAAAGCTCAATGTTGTCTTCTCTAGCTTGGTCTGGCGTCATCTCCCCTTGCCGAGACTTCTTCCATCCTATTGTACGACCGCTCCACGCTCCAAATCCATACTTATTGAGCCAGGATTCTGTCTCGTGGAGGATGTTTTTCATTTCTTCAGTCTCCTTGTCTGCTTTCCGCATCGCTCTACTATGCTCATCCGTCATCACGAAATGGGCCGTGTCCGTCTCGGACATTAATTTCTCGAGGTTGATGATATGGTTGATCCACCTCTTGTTGTGTTTATATGGGAGAGATACGGGATTCCTCTTTTCCCAACCTTGCATTGACGACTCGTAAAGCCATAAATCGTCATGGAGTTCATCAAGCTTCTCAAACCAATGATCTCGTACGATTTCATTGCGAAGGATCCTCTGCAGAAATGTATACAAAGCTTGTTCGCGCATTAGGGCGATTTCACCGGTCTTGCGCGTAAGCACAACTTCAATGAAGTTGAGTAAGGCCTGTCGAAGGTGCTTCAGATGCCCGAGATCCTCAACAACAGCAGGCTTTATATGTTTAATAAGCTTGTTGGCAAGGGCGAGACGATCTTCAGCGGATCTGATTTTTGCTTTCAGCCCCCGTTCACGCTGTTCGTACAGATTCTCGATGGTGAGGTCAGCCTTGCGCTCCTCCTCTGCGCAAGTCCCGAAATCATTCCTTTCTTTATCCATAATTGAATCGCGGTGTTTCTCCAAGAAATCCGTGGTGGCATTGAGCTGACGTGTGAAGTCTGAGATCTCGGTGAGGATTTCATCACGTTGTATGAAATCGCTATCGAGTTTCTGAGCGAGTCTTGCGTGTCGTCTCGGAATTCCTTGATTTAAAGAGTACTCAACATAGTTTTTAGCGAGGGTCAACCAAGACTTCGCCTTTTCTGGTGACCAGTACTCTGATTTGCTTAAGTCTTTGATAGCAAGTACATCCTTGAGCGGCTCCCAATGCATGTTCCGTCGTTCTCGAGGAGTTAAGTCTTTGTCTCGGATTTGTTTGTATTGGTGGGCTACCTCGCGCAGAACGGTGTGGTTAGCTTTGAACCAATCCACGAGCTCATCCCTCTTTCCAGCTTCGGTTTCTAGCTGCTGGTTGATCGAGGTCAGAGATGGTCGTAGCTGAGAAGTGTCACCATGAATGATGCTAGCAGTGAGCTTTCGTCGGGAAGCTTCCAGCCTCTCAAGGCTCTTTATGACCTCGCGCAGAGTCGCTTTCTTCCTCCGGAACTCTTTACACTGATCACTCCACCACAGCTTTAGTCCATACAAACTTTCATATGCATTTCCTAGTGTCTCATCCTTCCTCATTAACTCCTTGAATTTTTCCTTCCTCAACTCTTCTTCTCTGCCCCTCTGTCTGCCTTCCACTGTATACAACTTTGGAACCCCCAACTCCTTGAACTTTGCCGGTGAAGTCGGCGGGGTGGTTAGCCAAAGAGGAGACGACTTGATACTGGTAGCGAGGTCCTGCTCGGCCTGGGTGACTTCCCCGTTAGCGAGTTGCTCATTCATGGCGGCTTTGGTGGCAGAAGCTTCCTCTCTGAGGACAAAGTCAAGTCGGTTAATGAGCGTTGAGAGAAAAGACATTGTGTTCTCGCTGGTTGGCATGGAGTCTTCGATTTCGGAGTCATTGGTTTCATTTTTGCTGAGGATGCGTTGGAAGAAGGAGGAGGTTCTAGATAGTGGAGGTTGCGACGGTCCGGCTGTGGTGAGTGTTCTTTGTTGGTTGTTGCCGCTGTAGGAGGACTCGCCTCTCTCGTCTCTTCGAGAACTCATTGTTGAGTTTCGATACCTGTATGTTGAAACTATGGATTTGTGAACTTGTGTCGGGTGCTTGTGGTGTTGGAAATCACAACTCCGGAATTATTCTCACCTGTCTTTATAGACTTCACAAAAATTGCTCGATTCTGCAACCGATGACGGTGAAAGAGGTATCTAGAATAAACAGGACAAAGCAAATACCATCAAAACCATAGTACAATCTTGCAGTACAAAGAGCAACCTCAAGGGCTCGCAACAAAGCCACTTTAAAATACATTCATTGCGTGCGCGCGAGCATTTGCCAAGGTGGTCGAATTGAGTCTCGAACCCATTGTGAGATTCTTTTTCGTGCTGGCTTTAGCTGAAAGTGTTTTTTGAGATTCTTTGTTTGGGATTTTTGGTTCTGGAGACAGCTTGTCAACCTGGCATGGCAAACAACTTCAGCAGCTTCAATGAAGTAAAGAGTTTCTTTCCCATGCCATATCAAGATTCGAGATCATAAACTTGACAAAACTGTGAATACATCAACACTTCCGAAGCCAGTGATATTTATTCTCAGGAATTTGTCCAAATCCACTTGACCATTAAGGAACGTTTATTAGTAGGTGTGTTATAGTCCTGTCAGCAGGAGCAATCGACAGCCCCGCAACCCTCAGACATCTCCTCGCGATCTGGACTTCTTCCTGAACCGTGGAGATAGTCAGCTGTGAAAGTTTTGTGGGATTGCGGACTCTCATTTCCATGTATACCCAATGCCGAAATCTAGATTCTGCTCCAGACCTTAATGATAACTTCTTGATCAAATCATTAATTACATCGAACTGCTCTCTAAACAACAAAACACACGAGGCGAAGAACGGAGAAACCAGCAAGAGCATCAGACATAACAACATATCAAGAAACATAGAACTCCACAACAGAATCATTTCGAAGCAAAAGTTCAATGAGCCAGTATCCTGAAAGGGTTTCCTCCAAGCACAATTTTTGATCGGCTGCCGCCAAAGTCAGCTAAAATGTAGGGTTAGCAAAATCCGACAAGTCAAATACACTTGCGCATCGTGCCCACTCTTTCCCATCGCTTTTTTAAGATTCTCCTCCCAATCCTCCACTGGATAAAATGAAGTAAGGGAGGAGATCGAAATCTCGCAGAATCAAAAGAAGAAAAAACAATTCTTACTGTATCGTCGTCACCATTTCCAGCTGACAACGATTGAACACAGACGCCCCCTTTTGCAGCTGTATGACCTCGCTAAAGCAGGTACTGCGCGATCACCGATCAACATCCACTGACATCACCTCCCCTCTCCACAAATCAGATCTGCCCTTCAGACGGATCGTAGGACTATATCAAGTCCGACTGTCCCCTTTTTCTGTCGCAATTGCAAGATTAAACAAGCATTTCTTCATATTTCTTCGGAAGTCTCCAGTCTTTCGACAAATTCAAAACTCTTCCATTTTCTTATAATTGAGAGAATGCCTTCATCAAAGGGAAAGCCAACGGATCCTAAGCTCAAGGAGAAGGTAACACAAGGTTAGTTTTACTCATTCTCATCGCATCTCAACAAGGCTCCCAAGAAGAGGGAGGGGTCTTGAAATCTAACGTGTACCTGGTTTTCAACAGAGGTTAAGCAACAAACAAATAAAGATGGATCAGGAAAAGGTCAGATGGCCGCATGGAAGGTATGTACTGTATCTGACCATAGATTACCAGCCTCTTTTTTTCGCTCTATCCTTTGGAACCTTCACTCTCTTCAAGATATTGAAAATCTGACGATCTCATTATCTAGGCTGCGAAAATTGGCAAAGAATACGAGGCCCAAGGCGGATCCTACACTAACGAAGCCGGAAGCAAGAATAAACCCGTTAAGGGACCACCCCAGAAGAAGAGTGAGAAGCAGAAGACCGCCGAGATGAACATTTCCAAGAAGAGGGATGATGGCGATGACAACGAGGAGACTGAAGAAGAAAAAAAGACGGAAGATGATGAGAAGGAGAAAGAGGAAGAAGAGGAAGAAGAGGAAGAGACGGAAGACAAGAAGGATGAAAAGAAGGAAGAAAAGAAACCATCTGCGAAAACAAAATCAGCAAAGAAGACTGCAGATGAAGATTCGGATGCTGATAAAAATGGAGAGGCAACAGAGGAAGATGGAGCCGAGGAAGAGGGAGCCGAGGAAGAAGAGGAGAAACCGAAACCTAAGGCGAAGGGAAAGGGAGGAAGGCCAAAAGGATCGAAGAATTCAGAGACAAAGGCCAAGAAAGAACCCAGAGAGGGAGAGAGGAAGAGTTCTAGAGTAAGAAATCCTGCTAAAGATGAGGGTGGGAATGAAGCTGCAGGAGATAAGCGCAAGGCAAGTGAGACGGAGAAAAAGGGTGCGACGAAGAAGAGTAAGAAATGAGGGGTCCTCTAGAGATCCTTTTACGAGTGGTTTAGGAACGTGGTTTATTTGATAGTGAGTAAGTATGTTGGTAAATCTGTTTGAGTGGTAATTTCATTACAATGGACGAGCGGTGATCACTTTTGAGAAGAAAGAGGGCGGAGTACTTATCAGTTACTTAATTAGTCTAGAAGTAATTGCCAAGTTCAAGAAAGACTGTTCTATTTGCTGTCCAAATTTGTGGATGCCCTAAGTGGGAGTGAGTGTAGGATATCAAGAGATCCTATGGCCAAAAAAAATGAAAAGCTGAAGATATGTATTCATTGCTCCTCATAAAACAGCAAAAAAGAGACAAAAACAACATCCGACGATGTGGAGTTGCAGAACGCAACCTATCCAAGACGCCAATGTTCAAAAATGCATGCAATCTCACAGAACGAAGAAGAGAGTCATTCATCATAAACGTAAGGGTGTGCCACAGGCGCGAATTCCATCCTTGTGATACCCTCGAAATGCAACTCCATATGTGCAACGAATGAAATCATCTTCATGTACTGCACGAACCTTGAAAAGCCAATTCAAACTGCTTCTCCTTGGGGAAAAAAAAGGATCACGCTCGCCCCGCCGTCACCCTTCTTGGACTCCTGTAATTTAAAGACGGCTCGTCTTCATCACTACTCGACATCATCTCATCCAGCATCCGATCCATTGCATCGGTTTGGCCCCTCCTTGTTTTCGAAGGTCGAAGCTCAGGTTTCATTCGATACTCAACTTCACTGCTGGTTGTACTTGCAGTTCCCACCGTATCGTCAAATTCAACCCTTTTTCCTTGTCGTATGTGAAACCCAGCTCTAAGAGGACTATGCTGTGGACTGTTTATAGTCCTCGGCGGAGGAAACGCATGTCCCATGTTTCCCGAGTTCCCTGGACTGCTCATAAATAGTAGCGTTTCTATGGCGTCCTGTTCTTGAATGGTCTTCTGGCTTTGTGATTGGAGGGGTTTTGAATCTCTGAAATATACGCGATTGGGTGTATGAGGCGAACCTGAAAGATATGAGGAATTTGAACTGTGACCAGGTACTGCGGGAGGTTTAGCGAATTTGGGCGTTCCGGACCTACGAGAAAAAGGAGAAGGTCTGATATCTGCGGATGGAGCAAGAGTTTTGGTTGGTGAGGTAATCCGATGGTTTGGAACATTGGCCGAAGAGTGATCTGCCCAGAATGATTCGTAGGTTCTTGATGTCGGTTCGCTCCGAGAATATAAATCAAAATCCCCTGGTGGTGCTTGAGACAGCCTTGAAACGTTGCTAATCTGGCCCTGGGAACTTGCTATTGAAGCTCGTGGAGATGTGATCAGATTTCGGCGTCCATGCAATGTAGAACTAGATGATGTTGGAGATCCTTTTTGAGAAGCGAGGGATTCCACTTCTTCGATTGAATTTGATTGCCATCCATGATTTACCTTGACCATGGCATATGAAAGGCGGGTGCGAAGTTCAGAAGATAACTGGGAGGATAAGTAAGAGCATGCATCAAGATCTTTGCTCACATACCTCTCCAATTCTAGAAGATGAGGATACATTGCTTATGGCACTAGTTGTCCTCGAATGACCACGAACATAGGGAGTACTTGGCGACTTCACTTGCCCGTCAGCATTCCTTTTATAACCCGCCGTTGGCGCAACTGTTAATATCGGTCGCGTAGAGACTTCGAGAGGTTCCTGGACAGCGGCGAGATGCGATAGTTGGGATAATTGGGATAATTGGCTATCCTGACTGGTACTTTGCGATGAGGAGCCATCAGATGTCGAAGTTGGCGGCGTGGAAGCTCTATCGTGTACATCAATATTTGTTGCTTGTGATTCATTACTCGAGGTCGGACGTATATTGATTCCTGCACCATCTTCCTCTGCCTTGGATATCCTTCCCTCGAGTCCTACTTCAAGCAGCTCCTGCGTACTGGTCGCGCCGCCAAATGTATTGTCTTTCATGGATGCGATGCGACTACCCGGCGCGCTGGCATTCGGTGTTGTTTTGTCGCGGTGGCTGGGCGGTGCACCTTTGTTTTTTGAAGCAGCAACGTCGTGTGAGTCCATCAATGCCAGGGAGTAGACTTCTGCTATCAGAGACCTGGAGTTGATGTGTCTTGTCGTTACTGGCGTTTCAAAAGCTGGAGGCTGGGACGTTGGGATATCGCGATCTGTCGCAAAGGAGCCGTGATGAATCGCCACGCGTTCTCGAGGCAGACGTGTTGATACTCGCTCCTTGGGAGTTGAGGTATGTGTCGCCGGATGCTAGTAGATTCGATGAGACCGCAGAAGTATTGTTCCTAAGACGTGATGCCCTGTCGAGAGGTGTTGCTGGTCCGGGTGATTGCGATCTTGGTGGAGGACGTGGAGATCCATTTGCAACCCCGCTAGAAACGAAATGGACAATCGGTGGAATCACGCGGTCACGAGAGATTTGGCGGTCAATTGACGACATTGGATTTTCGTGTCGCCCTTTGTTTGCACACAATTTGAAATGTTGCACCTTAGTTGCGAGAATATACTGTTAAATTGAGGGTATTGGTTCGCAATCGTTTGCAAATTTTCATGTATTTCCAGTTGTATACGGAATGATCGGGGTCGAGACGATCAAGTGTTACAACAGCAAATGCGAAATGGATAAACACTGTATTTGCGCATAAATTTTGAACGTTTACAAACCGGGCTGACTGTTTAATGTATGTTTCAAATTGAGAAGACACCGCATGTTCTCGCGGGCAGACGTGATTGCTGTGGACTGGAGAATTTCATACATTGATTGCTACGTTCGATCACTTTTTGACTTACTCGCTTGTCGCTTGTCGCTTGTCGACGGACTTCTTTATGTACTCAATGCACGCTTTATTATCAGATCAATTTTATATCATTCTGCTAGTTTTTGATAGCAAAAGAGAAACAATTACATGTAATGGCAGGTTCTACTTTAGAGCATGGAGATATCATCCGTTGACGAGGAACAAACTCGGGATAGTCATGCCCGCACTCTTGCTTCCCAAGGATGATTGCTTCAGTTCACGTGCATCACCCCCTCCTCTGAAGTATAAAAACCCCTCTTTTCTGTCTCCTGATCTCTTACTTTTTTCTATCAAGACTCATTCTCTATTTGAGTATCTCCACGAATTTACTTCAAATCTCGATCAAAAACATCACCCATTATGTCGAGCAAAAACCCTGGCTCCAAGTCTGGCTCTGGTAGTGGCTCTTCATCTTACACTCCCTACCAGATTACGGGTTCTGGTACCAACAGCCAAGTAATCCTTCATAACAACTTCCATCGCCATGGGATGTTTTGCTAATAATACTTGTTCTTGAAGGGAAACAGCTATGACACGCGCTCCCAACCATCTGGCAATGGGTACCATTATTCCAACACGGGTATGTCCATTATTTCTCTCCAATATCAGAGAGCTCCTTGCTGATTCTCCTTGCTACAGATGGCAGCTACTACTACCAGTAACGGCTCCTAAAATCACACTTTCTAGTCACAACGTACTAATACTTCGATCAATAGAAATGGTGACGGATCGACTTACCACAGCGGAAGCAACGGCAGCACATATACTGCACCCAATGGAAACGTTTACAAGAAGTAAGCAATTTCTGGGTTGAAATGGGGGAATGATGGGATATGGCTGTTTAGTTCTTATCTCGAAGCTTTAGATGTCTAAGATTGTTTGGAAAGTTACTTGATTTTGGCTGTGCACACCGCAACTTGACTTAACATTCCGTTTTCATAGTTGCGCAATGAATAATGCGAAGTATTCACCAACTACTTAATCCAATGAGACCATTCGGCTTCATTCGCTCAAGCTAAATTATTTTGGTGTGTTTGTTCGTCAAGTGTGCCCGGAAACTCGAAGCTTCATGAAACGCGAAGCGGGCTTGGCATTACACGACATCACGTGAATCCACCAACCGCTTCCCGGTTGCAGCTACACAACCTGAAGCAAGGATGTCTCCTTGTCTTGGAAACGTCAACAAAAAGCAATTATTGTTCTTCTTTTGATCTTATCAGATAATGGTTCATGTGGGGCTTCCATTTCTGGTGGATTGCGTTTATTGCATCAGATGATGTGACAAGGTTAACAATTTCGTGAATGCTCACTCCCATCAATTAACTACTGCGCTACTTCCGTACCTCGCAAAAATTGAGCCGACTTCTTCTCTTGCCATGTCAACGAAAATTTTTGTCTTGTCCTCAACATGGCTTGACACCATCGCCATGGAATCTTGCCACCGGAATGGAGGTAGCACAACTCGATGCTCCTGGACGCAAATCTCATCCAAAAAAAGTGCCACTGGGCAGTTGCAAACCTACCCAAAGCTTACATTTCTACTGTTTCAATCTCTGTTGACATTTTGACTGTATCGCATAACGAAATTAATCTCCTACATTCAGGTACTGCAGTATTCTCTTCCTGTGGCCACGGATGATTTACGTCAAAATGCAAACGGGACGCCCTCGAAGCATCGACGTGCTGCATACCTTGAGGAATTCAGTGGGTTCAACGTTCTCACATCGGAAACAGCACATCGAGAAAGACTGCCCTGGGGGAAAAGCTATCGATTTTCTACAAAATGAAACAAATGCACTTCAAGTTATGAGCCCATCACACGGAAGTCCTAGAAAACAAATCTCGCGACCACCCCACCTAGATACTCATTTTTATGGGATTAGCTATCTGATGCTGTTGAGGAACAGTGGCTACTGTGTTCTTGGATTTCAAATCATTGAAATAACCACCTGGTCTTCGATACACATCTTTTTGTTGGGAAAATAGATGGTAGGAATTTATTCTGACAAGAACACTGGTTGGCGATTTCACTGGTTCTGCTTACGGGAATTCAGTCGTTGAATCGTTGAGTTTGCCGACTTTTCTTGCGGACTATGCGGACTATGCGGACATTGTACAAAGAAAGACATTTCTCAGTGACATGGAAGGATTGAGGGATTCAGAGGTGTTTCGCTTAATGACTTGGACTGTTTCTATGCCTTGGTAGAGGATCGTCCGCTCAGAACCCGCCGCTGGACGGGTGGAACATGTTTCTCTTGCACACCCACAGCTCGATTCCGTACCTATCTGCAACAGGATACCATTACAGAACACACCCATTCAGCCAATGATAAATCATACCCAGAATAGCTAGCCTAAACAACCTTCTCGCAAAGGTGGGGTAATGCACGTGCAGCACACAACAAAACAATCTCGCACCTTCCTTCTCCCTCCCTTCGACCCATCATTCTTTCCATCCCAACCATCTCAAACAAGTTCATCGACAGTTCCAAACCCGAGAGCACTTCTCCTCCATTAAAATGGTCGATCAAACCACTTACCTCATCACAGGAGCAAATCGAGGTTCCACCCCTTCCCCTCCATCCTACCCCCTATTTTAAGCGAGAAAACAACAAAACAGTCTCGCTAACGCTCAAAACCCAACACACACAGGCATCGGTCTCGCATTCAGTTCCATCTTTCTTCAACGACCCAACACCACGGTCATCGGCACAGTTCGATCTAATACTACATCAACGGATGCGCTTCAAGTTCTGCCACGTGCTCAAGACAGCAAACTCATCATCGGCTATCTCTCCACCGCCGCTGAGAACTCACCCGCAGCACTACTGAAAGATCTCACTGAAACACACAACATCACACGAATCCACGTTTTGATTCTCAACGCTGGGACTTCAGACTTCGCGCCATCGATTTCAACCAGCACGTCTTCGATTCGCGAGCATTTTGAAGTGAACACACTTCTCCCCATCACACTTTTCCAGACTCTCGCCCCCCTCCTCGAGGCTGCTGGGAAATCCGGATCCGGCACACCCGCGAAGGTGATTTACATCAGTTCTTTCCTTGCTAGTATTGGAGGTATGGAAGAGAGTCCTTGTTTGGCTTATGGAATGAGTAAAGTTGCTGCGAACTACTTTGTGCGGAAGGTTCATTTGGAGTGTGAGGGAATCATCAGTCTAGCTGTTCATCCGGGGTAAGTAAATTGAACACCTCCCCCCTTCCTGCCTTTATTGGTATTGAATGATTTTTATGCTTGCTAAACAAGACGGTGTGATTGAATAGTTGGCTCAAGACTGAAAACGGACAAAATTACGCCGACGCAGTTGGCGCTGCTGAAGCTCCGATGGAGGTGCATGATGCTACTGTGCAAATCGTCAAGCAGGTAAGATCATGCTGATTCAGTCATTGTCCACACCGATGTGATTTTGATCAATCAATTTCATGGACGTTTATGGGGTGGTTGCTGACTGTGATGTGCTGTACTACAGATCGATGCCGCCACGAAGGAGACTACGTCTGGAAGCTTTGTCAGGTGGGATGGAGAGGCTGTTCCATGGTAGGAGCAAACCACGAGGCAAATCGAAGAGGATATGATAGGAGACTGGATTTCTCTCAGTGTTTTCAAACTTTTATTATTGATCGAAAAAACGATGCCCAACGTTTTGATTGATGATATCGGACCGGGTTTGATAACGGCAAAGGTTTGCTTGTGCCCAAGTGTACTTTTTGGTCAATATCAATGCAAGAAATGCAAGAGAATAACGTTATCCCTAAATGATATGAAGCTTACGAGAAGTACGCGAATATTTGCCTGTCTAGCAAATCTTTGTGTTCTGAGTTCCATGCTATCATCTGACAATACAGCAATTGTGTGTCTCCCTCTCAGATCATTCCATAAACAACCTCGCTGCATCTAGCATTAAATATGCATGTCAGCCCAGCTAGCTCCCATCTTCACCGACAAAATCCCCTTCTACATGTCTAGCTCAAGGTGAAAAGCTGATCTGTCACCGGAACTCCCTTGCTAAAAATGCTACATAATCTGTCCAGTGTCTCCGTAGAAATACAAGCAAATTCCTCCACCAACGATAACTACCTATCATTCATTCACTCTTCATTCCCTTTATGGAAGTAAGGAGACGTAACGCCTGTACTCTTTCTCGATGCTTTCCTCTTCGGTGTCTGCCTCGTGCTCATAGCAGATGTAGATATGGCCTTTTTGGTTGCACGCTTCTTAGCTTTCAAAGGTTTGTCAGATGCGTCGGAGCCTTCAAAACCATCGGATTCGTCTCTATCGTTATCCTCGCTATCGCTGATTTGAACTTTGGCTTTACTGGCTCGACGAGCTGGTGTTTTCTTTGCTGAAGTCTTTGCTTTAGCAGAGGATGGAGTGGTCTTTACAGAATTGCTCGCAGCCGGCCGGCCGCGTTTCTTTGGCGCTGATGCTTCGAATCCAGAAGCCTCTTCTTCCGATTGATCTGTAACCACAACCTTTGGTGCTGATTTCTTCGCCGATCTAGAAGCGGCAAGTCGGCCACGTTTCTTGGTGAGACGAGTCGGAGCCTCCGGTTTTTCATCCTCGGGAGGCAGAGCAGGTCCAGGATTGGTAAACTCAAGGGATTGAGGAGTGGCATATGCCTGCACGATATTTGGTTTGGAGGGCTCTTCAATGACGAACCCACCACTTCCATCATTATCTTCCTCATGATCATCCTCGTGAGGCACAGGAAAGAAGGTGGCTTGAGCAGGCTCCTCTTCGTCGTGTCCCTCTGGAAAGAATCCACCTGCCATTTCCTCGTCCTTCTGCTCCATCTCCTTCAGCTGTGTTTCCGAGTCTTTTTCAAGTGCCTTTCGATCCCATGGGATGATCGCATCTACTTCAACGCCCGCATCCCCATATTCTTCTCGAATACGTTTGATGATCCGTAAACCCATCAGCATCTTCCTCCACATTGAAATGGCAGCCTTTTTTCTCTTCTCATCCTCTTTGCGTACACGTTCAGCCTCGTCCTTCTCCCACTCGTCCATGACTGAGTTGAAGTTCTCCGAAGCAATGACAACACCATTGATAATGGGAACGGCCATTCTGTGACCAAACTCAAAGCCGACAACTGCTTCGGCATAGTCGATACCAAGACGTTTGCATATTTTGACTGTGCCTCGTTGCGGTATATGTGCTGCTCCCTCTGGAAGCATACTGTCAACGTACAAATCGATATTGCCAAACGCATTCTTTGGGATGACACCGTCCTCAATCGGGGGAGGAATAATCCACTCTGTCTGATCCCAGCTGTAAAGACCTTGTAGCATCTTTTCTCCACTGGCATGCTCTGCTTCCGCAAGTTCACGTTTTCGGTTTGTTGTCGCAGCTCGATAAGGCACAAACTTCAGCGGCTCCTCACCAGTGATTGGCTGCCTTCCTTCCTTATGGAAAGTCTCCTTACTTTTACAATTAACAACATCTGTTCGGCGGTAGACCTTCTCTTCCGTCGTAGTCTCGCCTTTGCCTTTGATTGTAAACATCTTGACGTGCTTGGCTGAAGGTAAGAGAGCCTCTTCTCTGCGTAAATGTCGCTCGAGAACAAATTCCGTGGATGCTTTGTAGGATGCTAATGTCTCTTTGCCTTCTTCGACCACTTTCTTCTCTGGCTTGACAGGTTTTAGAACAGTGGCTTCTTCATGATCATCAATTTCAGTACGTGGACATTTCTCCGTTCCTCTGATATAGCCGCTCATGACAGTCTTAAACCAGTCATACTCATCATACCGTTTGACCTTGCCGTGGCGATTGTAAATAGGCACTTTCTCAACCCCGATTCGGACTCCTTTGGTTTTACTGGGCCACATTCGGTTTTTGAGATATCGAGTTGTCACATCTTTTGCTGTACCATCCGAGGAATGTCCTACAATGTAGGCTGTCACTTGCTTAGCTTGTTCAGCTTTTCCTCGAACCTCAAACTTTGAGACAAGATCAGCATTGGTGGCAATGATATTGAGAACGATGGGATCAACAGGTGTATAAGTATTAGTGACAGGAGAAAGGACTTCAGTCCAGTAGTGAGGAAAGAGAAGATCCTTGTCATACGGCTTTGAGGGAAGGATTCGTTTTTTTGCAGGAGTAACATCGACAACCGAGTCATCGTCACTGGCATCTTCATGGGTTTCTGAAAGTTCGATAGGAGCATCTTTCACCCCCTTTCCTCCTGCAGTACCGCGACTGGACTTGGGGTCGACTTTCTTCCTGGGCTTTGCTGGCGCTTTGCCTTTCTTTGACTGTAGAGCCCCATCTTCGCTGGCTGCATCCTCATCAGAAGATCCTTTATCCACTTGTTTCGGCTTCTTGAGCTTCCTTGGGTCCTTCTCAAAAGCCTCTTCATTCTGACTCCATCCGTATCCTAGGGGCTGCAAACTTGCCACCAAGCGCGCTTCGATACCGAGACCTCGTAGTAGAGCTGTGAAGAGTTGAGCACCAACATCTCGACTTCCTTCCATCTTCTTTGCACAATCCTTGAAATCCTCCAAGTCTTTTATGAGCTCGCCATGGCGCACAACGTCGTGGGGTTCGTTATAAAAAGCTTTCATTTCTTCATCTAGTCTCTGAAGAGTCTTATATCCCAGTTTCCTCAATCCAGGAGCTGTGATCCTAAATCTCTGTCTCCAGAAGGGCACTAATCGCTTCAGAAGGCTGTAGATAGGATCTCCAGAACTCATGTTCACTTGTCCTTCCGCAAGTCGTTGTGCCGGCTCACCCCAATCTCTGGCGGCTTGCTTCTTACCTTTTGCAGGCTTCTCCTTCTCTTTACTCTTGCCTTTTGATTTTGCGCTGACAGGAACAAGACCACTGTCTTGCCTCCACTTTTCGACCCTTTCTATCATGCTTGGTGGAAGGTGTTTGACAAGAATATCCTGAAGCTGCTTATCACAAAGCCATGAATTTCGAACAGCATTGTGCCACATCAGCGACATGACATGAAGTTGATGTGTAGATATGCGAATCTGCCTCTCGATTTTACTGGGGCCTTTCTTTGCGCCGAATGGGTTGGTGAGAGAAACCCGAGTGTCCCTTGTCAGAGTGAGCTCTAAGTCGCCAGAAGGCGCGGGGCCCTCTGGCAGAGGATTGGTCTGCACATCTTCGAATTCAATGTCCTCATCCTCATCCTCTGAGGGCTCCTCGGTCTTCTGTCGCTTTGCATTTGGGACATCTTCGAAATCGGCTTCGGACAAAGAGGAGAGCGAGCTTTTATCTTCATCCTCATCGGTAGCAGCCAAGCTCTCGAGCAGGGCTTTGTTTTGTCCTGCTATGCGCTTGGGTCCAGTGCCAGCATCGATGTCGTCGAAGACGGTTGGTTTTCTCGCACTCGTTGGCGTGGTCTTTGGCTTGCCATTGGCCTTCGAAGGAGAGACTTTTGATGGACTAGCTTTAGGAGATTCTGAGCGAAGTCGTTTCCGTGGTAGGAATGGAGGCATCTTATTCTATCCCCAACTGGGACCTTCTCGCAAACTCAAGGCGCATGAGACGAAGAGTGATGGTGTGCAGACGCGCTGACGGAACGCAACCGCGTAAATCGATTTCATGAGATCACCATTTCGGTAGCGCTGTCACGTGCAATGCCAAGATATGTATATTGAATCTCCAAGACTTCAAAAGTAAGAAGAAGAAAAAGGAAGCTTCTTTGTTGCTCTTGCACCTTTGATCTATTCATGGCCATCTTAGTGGATAGGTACAAGTTGGATCGGATTAGGGATCAAATGATCAAACTACAGAAGCCGCATGCCACAATTCATCAAAGATTCGAGGATTTGAGAGAATGAAATGTTTCTCTTTCTATCCCCAAAACATGGCCATGTGTTTACTTCTCTTCCAGGTCCTGTCTCATCATATGGATTCTTTTCGTATTTCCGCTGGGTATCTGTCTATTTCGTAGTCTCATTTACCAATTGATCCTTTAAACGCCGTTGTGATCTTCGAAGTGTAGTACTTCTCCAAACACCCGTTCTGGAGTATCTATTACAATGCAACATTATCACGGGCTCGTAGCTTTATTCGTGGCCGTTTCTCTTCCGCCATTGATGCACTGCTTTGTTCACTTCTTCCTTTGAAACGCCCTGCCTGATC
Organism: Tetracladium marchalianum; assembly: GCA_037074945.1. Lineage (NCBI taxonomy): Eukaryota > Fungi > Ascomycota > Leotiomycetes > Helotiales > Tetracladium > Tetracladium marchalianum. The sequence goes on from JBAMDN010000327.1 coordinate 29,224, forward strand.
AGATACATCGTTACACCCTGAGTGGGAATTGAAGTTAGTGACTGTGCGACAAAGGAGGGAAATATCCATCTCAGAATGCAAAGACCCACACACTTGAACAAATAGGAAACACCTTCAAGGATGAAGTCTTACCAGGCTCTCGACTTCTTTGTTCCTGTGCTCATCGTCGAAAAACAACATGTCCTCATATTTGATCCCGGTCGCCTTCTGCAAACGATTGAAGTGCGTGATCTTGCTTCCGGGATATATCTCGAAATGGTCAAAGTACTCGATGGACTTTTTCTTTTTCCCCTCAGGATCCGACACATGTAACAGCCGCAGCATCTCACGGCCTAAATCTGGCGCATGTGTCCTTGATGCGACTCCAACTGGTATGCCTTGTTCGCGCAGAGAGTAGAGGATCGAGGGCACCTCGTCGTAAAAGGCGTAGCTCTCTCCCGTTCGATCCTTCACAGACAAGTGGTCCGCGGCGGCTTTTAGCGGTGGAGATACATGCGTGTCAACCCAAAATGGCCACAAGGTGTAGTCCAGATCGAACACAATCAGCTTAGGAAGGGCTCCATCTGCAAACGAAGCTGGAGGGGTGATGCTTGAGGTTGAGCCCTGTGCTGAGGACTTGCTTGGCTTCTTGACCATCGTGGCGCTCGTGAGGATAACGGATGACAGGCGAACTCTATATTCGTATGGCAAATTTGGCGCACCCGAACAAGCACACAGATGGTCACACTCAATCTTATTGTCGCGATGAAAATGATAGAAGTAGACGTGTCGTGGCGAGCAGCTTGAGGCAGATCGATCGTGATGATGACGGTTGTAAGGCCCGAGTGGAGGGGTGAGATGGCCCTTGCTTCTTCAGGACCCTTGTCTTGTTTGTGTTCCCAAAGCCGATCCGGTGGAATTTTTTTTAGAGCTTAGATTCATTAAGTAAGATTCCTTGACTCATTCACATCCTGCGGAGGGACTTCCTCCTTGTTTGATTGCTACACATTTCCCCGTCAAACTCTCCTCTCTCACACTTCTCAACTCCTCGTCCAGCAGTCCTCCCAAAGTCGCCTCCTCACCACAAATTCTCATATACTTCCACCATGGATTCTCTCATGATGCTGGCCCGCGCTGCCGCCCTAGTCTCCGATGCAGACAAACACCAATCACAGTCACCAGCCCCGGATTTCGCTGTTCGCCAGGCTCGATCCACTGATATCGCCCTCCTCGAATACGTCGAACGATCCGCAGGAGAGATCTTTCGAACTGTCGGTTTAGGACAACTCTCTGATGGACCGACCGTGGATCCCGCTTTACTCGCCTACATGGCCATCTCCAACTCGCTTTGGGTCGCAGTCAATCGATGGGATCAACCAATTGGATTCGTGGGAGGACAGAACATCGCTGGAAATTTCCATGTCGTGGAACTCTCCGTCGCGCAGGATTTTCAGGGAATGGGTGTCGGTAGAGCTTTGATGGCCACAGTTTTGGACGAGGCGAGAAGAGATGGATACCGGAAAGTCAGCCTCTCCACATTCCGGACCATCCCATGGAATGGACCCTGGTATGCAAAATTGGGATTTGTGGAAGTAAGTGCCGCGGATATGGGCAGAGAGTACCTAGAGATCATGGAACACGAAGCACAGAGCGGACTCGAGATGAAGCAGAGATGTTTCATGGCGAGAGCGGTTTAAGTGTCGATACTGAAAATTCGACCTTCGGAACACAAAAACACAAAAACACAAAAAGCTGCGGCAAACACAGATCAAGGATGTCAATGACGACCTTTGATACACGGGTGGCCAGCATTATCAGACGTAGGCAATTTTGCCTAATGTACAACACTCTCCTTGGATATTTTGGACATAATATTGGGGAATTTGGTCTTTTTTCGCGAAAGGAAGGCACGCAACTTCTCAACTTGGGCTGGAGCTACAGACGGTGCTTGTCCCTACCTTTCCATATGGTTGGAATCCAACAAGTTTCAACGAGCATGCCATGGCGACAAAAACAGCAGCTCAAGACTCGAAAATTCGGAGCAGAACCCAATTGCTCCTGTAGACTAGAAGCTTTATCAAAGACGGTGATGCCAAAGAGAGGAAGGAGATAGGAGATAATTTTGATGATGTAGTTCAAGGACCGAGCCTGACACCGTATGGAGATGTGAGCTAGAGATCTAGAGACCTAGGTCACTAAGATTCGCCACTTTGGATTTTCGAATTTTCCGTGGAAAATCTGAATCCAAATTCAGATCCAGATTGATCAGGCCAAGTTCGCGAGCTTATCGTTTGGATGGGAAGAAATGTTACATTATTTGTCGATTTGAGCGTTGTATCGTCAAACCCGTTTTGTTAGGATTTGAGCGCTGTTTCGTCAAAATTCGGATTGGAAGCTGTACTCTTTTGTACGTTATGTAGACTATGGTAGCGAGGTTATAGCTGAGGAAAAGGGTTTCCTAAAATAAAATAATATTCATAGAACACAATGAGCGTGCCTTGATTGCAACCCAAACACTCTCTCTTTGTGAAGCTCTGCTTGTCAACCTGCACTACTTAGGTAGGAAAGACACGTAAGATTTTACAAATTGGCTACTTCCACCCCTCAGACCTTGGTCTAAACTCCTGTGGTGAATGTAGACCCTCTGTGGGAAACAGCTAAATTCAGAAGATATCGGCACTTGGCTGAGCACTTTGCTTCGCTGCCTACTTATTCTTTGCGAATTGATCTTTACAGAAGTGTCTCGTTGTGAAAAGAAGTGTTGTCCAGAACTTAGTCTACCAATCAAGGCTGCTTCTGCCGGATTCTTGATATCCATAAGCACACTTCACAAATATAAACACCACAAGAATCTACCCCTGCTGTTCCACAAAGCATCTCCGGGAGAAAGAAGCACGTAGACAGGATTATCAGGTTGCATATTCAAGAGACCTGTGTTGGGATTTCAATCTTTTTTTGTATTTTGTGTTTTTATTTACAGGCATTAAACCTAGGAGGTAAGAGCAAATTCTCACCAAATCAATCCCGCGCAATGCACCCATGATGAAAATAGGTGGGAAAAAAGACACAATCTGGTATCATAACATCAAATGCATCTCAAACCCCAATCTAACGACAGCCACAAAAAAGATTTCCTCCTACAAGCCTTCAACGTCAAGCTTAACCCTTTTCGCTGGTGTCTCGTCCTTGTTCTCCGCCTCGGTCGACCCTCGAGCTGGAGACGAAGAAAGCTCTGGTGTTGGGAGCTGGGCCGTGGTGTCGTCACTCTCATCGCGAGATCGCTTTCGGTTCCGCGAGGGCTCTTCTGCAGCTTGAGCATTGGCTTCTTTTGCAGCTCTGGCTTTGGCCTCTGCTTCAGCTCTGGCCTGGAAGACGGCCACGAACGAGCACACAGGAGCAATATCTCGGATAGGCTCTGGATCCCAGCGACGACCGTAGACGGCATTGGTTGCTGCCGAGGTGTTTGTTCTTCCTTTGAGAGGTTCCTTGCGGGGGACCTTCATGAGCTTGGCCTTCTTGACTGGGGCAGCCTCTTCAACTGGAGATGCTGAGACAGGAACCGGCTTCTTTGGCTTGCGAGCCGGGCTCTCTGGACCCTGTTTTATGGCAGCAACACGTGCTTCGTGTCTTGCCTCGCGATTGAGTTGCTCTTGGCGTTGCATGATTGCCTCTGCTTGGTTGTGTTCCCGATCAATCCTGCGATTTACGAGTCGTTGAGCTCTGGCGGCTTTGGCGTCGGGATGAGCTTGCCTAGGCTTCTTAGACTTCTTCTCTAGGTTGCCAGAAGCCTTGGGAGTGAGGGTCGGGGTTTGGACCTTTGGTTTCTCAAGTTTGAGGTCCTTGTGCTCGGTCTTAATGATTTTCTGGAGAGCTGGCTTGACGTCCGTTTTGAAGCCAAGCCTGACGGCCATGAGGTTGACCTTCGGGCGTGTAACAGTCTCGGTGACGATTTTAGCCTTCATTGTGCGGCAATTGGTAATTGTGGTGACTGTGGTGGACTCCTCGCCGTCAACGGTCTTCTTGACGACAGTCGTGATGTCTGGGCTGGGTCCAGTCGTCGTGGTGGTGGTGATTGTGGCGGTCGTATTCTTAGTGCTCGTGTTGGTGGTATCTTTGGTGGTAGTCTTAGGAGTTGCAATTTTCGTGGACTTCTTGCCGGGTTGAAGGTTGCTGGTTGACTTGACAGTGCTGGGGGAGGTTTTATCGGCACGAGTCTTGTTGACGAGCTGGGGAAGTTCGCACTCATCGTCGGAGTCCATGATGACATATCTGCGTCGGTTTCTTGAACGCATTGCGTTGGTAGTTGAAGACATCTTGATGTCGAGGGAGGAAAATTTGAAAAGATGAAGGGGTTGGTCGAGGGAAGTCTGTATGACGGAGGGTGTGGAGTGTAGGATTGATCGTCGAAGAATTGAAGATAGTTGAAGAGGTTATATAGAGAAGTTCTTTGCTAAAGTATGTCAAGAAGAAAGTCTGTAATTCGAAGAGTTGAATCTGTATGCTTTAAGAGTCTGTCGAAGCTGGGGAAGAGCGGAGGAGAGACTTTGGGGAATTTGGAGGGACTATATAGACAAATGTCTATCCCAGCTTGAATTCTAATGTCGCTAGCGCACAATACTTACCGACAATGCGTTGCCAGAACAATGCTAGCAGGTACTTCACAAGACCAGAGCCATGCCAAATGTGAGGTACAGACCAAATCTAAAGATAAGCGAGAGGTCTATGGCGGGACCAGCCCCTCAGGAACAGCTGACAGGCATTCACCGTATCCATTGTCAGGAGAATTATCAGTGTCTAGACTGCTAGAGCGTGCCAAAGGGTAGCTTACTGTGGCACAATTTAATAGCGAATAGACTTTCAGAACCCCAAAGGACACTTTCCGCAACTAGCACAGAAGCTTTTGGAGCCGGACAGCGAACTAGCAAGTCTTGGTTCCTGATTTCCAAACCTGGCGATGTTATATAGGAACGTTTCTGATAATCAGCTGAATCATGACATCATATTCACTTAGAAGTCTGCGAAATTAATTTGAAGAATTCCAAAAATGTTGTTGTCGTTAAGCGAATGCTGTTGCTCGCCTCAGGTGCTGAGCAAAAGATGACAGCAACCTAAGCCACATTCGCAAACCTACTTAGATATTACAATCGCACTCTTTTTGGCGGGTTTATAATTCTGTTTTCATGGTATATCAATCAAATGGTCAAATTTCTGCATCTGCTGATGATGGCTGATAAATATGAAGAAAACTTTCTCGCTAGCGCCAAGCCGCCTGGTTTGGCAGGTTTGATAACGAAAAGCATACCACCCAAAGAAAAAGATAATAGCTCCATCTTGTAGCTCTGTGCTTAGCAAATTCCATGCTACAAACTGCCTTGCACGATTCTAGTGATTGATTGAAACTTTCCATCAACCAAAGTGGATTGCAAAAATGCGAGTTCGTGTTTGGCATGAGAACCTGATGCCATGCAGCACGACAATGGCACCTAGATCTTGTTCAAGCGCTGAATCTCGTATTTCATGAAAAGAAAATCCGAAAAGATAAAATCATGAAAAAAAAACTTATATTTCCACGATGTTGCGTGCGATTCCAAGTTTCAAATCACTCGATCTTCAACAGATCGATGTCTGAATCCAACCACTTTCCACAAATGATATCAAACAAAAAATAACAACACTGATTAAACAATTAGGTAAAAACCTGCAAGTAAAACATTAGATACGGTTTATAAGAATCCAGAAGCATGAAATGTCAAACAGGTACAAGTTTGTGAAAAGCAAGCGTTTACCTAAAATGCTTGGCTGTGGTCGACGGACACACGAATGCATCGATGATGAGACAAGGCACAACATCGCAAGATATAGCATACCACTGAACTAAAAAGTAAACATTCTGAATGTGTCCCATCTACAACTCTTCCTCTTGATTAAATTTTGAACCCCAGGACATCCTCGACAACCGATACCCGACTCCTCACTAAAGAAGGAAAGCTATCAAAGATCCGAAAACTTCCATAATTCTCATGACATGAAGGAAGATAGTACACCAAATTGAAATGCAGAATAGCTAGGTTCTGAAGACGTAAAGAACACAAAACACACCGACCAGTATACTTGCAAACGCAAGAGTAGGCCAATGAACATATGCTGGCTTTGTTTCTTCTCAGTCGACAATACAGCTTTCGATGTACCGACCGGGGCATGCAGATTTATACTGTCTCGCAATACCGAGTTCGAAGCTAGGTGGGGGGGTCACTCACTAGCTAATGCTGTTATCTTGGAAGATTGGTTCTGAAGATTATTCTGAAGGTAGAAGCTATTTATGAAGCGAGAGCCGCATGATTCTAATTGAGACGACGTAAAAGAAAGTGACTACCGAGGGGACTTAAGAAGAAAGAAGGACATACTCTCTTTTCGAATAGTGGTGTCAAATGTTACAGCCCGAAGGCAGCTTCAGGTTTTCAAGATTTAATTCTGTGCCAAATCAATCTAGAGAAGATTCCTAGTTAAGGGAATAACAAAGCAAACTATAGGACATACGCAACGTGAAATCATGAGAGAAGAGAGAGCCGATCAATACCGCATAACTGCTAAACCCAAAGTTCCACTCCTACGCCAACGATGAACCAACCCCCCTTCCATAATATTACAACCACTGTACTCTACTTCTTTGCTGGGTACTTGTTCTTGAAGAGGTACCTAAAAATGTAATTAGCACAGAACATCCGAAATTTACATTACGGCAAAAGAACTTACTGGCTCAAATAGTAATCTCCTGCAGCGAACAGCCCAACAACACCAGTCCAGGCACCAACGACCTTCCACGTAAGCTCTCCAGCGGCATACTTTCTGTAAGCACCAAAGCCCAATCCAACACTTAGTGCGGTAACCGCGACTGCGTTTCCAATGAAAACTGGGTTATCGCTGTTGGCCTGGAATCGACCAGCAGCGCGCTTTGCCTTCGCCTTGGCCTCCTTCTCCTTCTTCAAGAACTCCTTCTTTGCTTCAGCAGCCTCGTTCTTAATGCGTTTCTCAAGAGCTTCAGCTTCATGCTCAATGCGATCGGCTTGGGTCTCGGTCTGAATATCCTGGGATTTGAAATCGGCTGGGACGACGTGAACGGATTCGCTGTCAACGTCGATCAGGGAGGAGGAGGAAACAGAGTCGGTATGCTCGAGCTGGTCAACTGGTGGTGCGCGAGCCTGAGTTGATTAGCACCAGACAAACGGGAAGGTACTCCAAATCGGATACGCAACAATGGACTACATACCTCCTCAGGAGACTGCTTTGGACCTTTGGCGGCAGCTGCTGCGTAAGACATAGCTAGAGTCTGTTGGGTGAGAGCTTTATCGAGAGTGTTAGAATGATAGATTGCCAGGCGGAAACATCCAGAGACTTAATACGTACAAAGAAGGATTCTAAGGTGAAGATTTGATGAAGATCGGTAGATTGAATGATGAGCGAAGAGATCAGATGTCGTTTGTTTTCGTTCGGATCGCATGTGCCAAAACCTGGAAGCTCGACTCGGCTAGCGCGTGCCAAAAACATTGTGACGTAGGCGGCTAGGGTCAGCAGCGGCAAAGATGTTCAGGGGAGAATCCGGAAAATGGATTAATTCATCTAGACATTTCTTTGGTGAACACACTTGCACATTTGAGGAGAGGATAGAGCGTACTTAAAGAGACTAGTGAGGTTTGTCTATTGTAGTGCTACATATTACATGTCGTTATGTTTCTCTTTTGTTACATCTTGTACAATCGCATCCGTCCAGCAAACTTATTGGGATGTAGCATCATGTGCAGCTTTTGGTACATCTTCTTCCGATTCCCCTGTCGCGTGGGCAGCAGGTTTTGATAATGCCTCAGCAGCCTTCTCTTCGGGAACCTTCTTCTCGGCCTTTGATGCGGGAGTTGGTGCAGCCGTCTCGGCTGGTTTTGTAGATGAATTTGCCGCTGCTACTTTTGGTTCCTGCTCTGTTGACTCTCCAAGCTCCTGTGCCTTTTGTGCTTCTTGCGCTCTAATTTCATCCTCCAACTCGTCCTCATCCTCCTCTAGCTCTGCACCATAGATATCTGGGTGTGCTCTAAAGCAGTCTTGCATGCCCCTATACCATATTAGTAATGCCCTCCAAATCATCAGAATTCACTCACTTGAACTTCTCTATACATTCCACACCCTTTGGTTCTTCAGTTGAGTAAACAAAGCAGCTGAACGCGGCTCGAAATTCCTCTCCGCAAGGGCCGTGGGCCATTCCTCCAAGACATGGACAGTCCCAATTGATCTCTCCAGTCTCTGGGTTGAAGGCTCCCTGCTGGCCAGCTTCCTCTTCCAATCCTTCCAATCCACCGTCTCCCTCTTGCTTCTCGCCCTCCTCGCCTGTAGCAACCGCAGCTTTCTCAACATTGCCCTCTGTCTTCTTGTTCTCTTCCGCTTGCTGTATCTCCCTCAACCTCTTCTCCTCCACAATAGCGTCTAAGGTTGGCAACTTTGATTCCTGAACATTGTGTATCGAATCATCCAGACTTTCTATCGCAGCTAAACAACCCAATCAGTCTTTGCTCATCCATCCCTAAGACCTAGTCGCACTCACCTTCCGACTGATCAGCGAACAGATCATTGTTAATATAAAAGTACACAACTCCACCAGCCAAACCCCATCTTGCCAGACTACTCTTCAAACTCCTCGACTTGCGGGCAGGTGGCGCGGTGGATATGAATCGGCTGCTGCGGGTAGTGTTATTGACAAGTAGTTGCTGTGCTCTGGAGTTTGCAATTCGGCGTGGAGCCGCGCGGAGGGCGGTCTTGTACATGGCGCGTGTGAACGAGAGTGATTGGGAGGTTCGTGAAGTTTCAATGAGCAGATGTGACAAAGGAAAGGTTCGTAATTGGCATTGGGAGCTTAGGTTGACGATGTTTGGTAATCATCTGGTCCTTTTTCTTTCCGCTGCGGCGGAACTTGAAATTAGGTCAGCGAGGCTTGGCGCGTCGACGTGCACTTGCACACTTGCATACTCGAAAGAGACACCATGTGGAGAGTATATCTGAACTATCTTATAATTTAGAATAAAAAGATTTAGGAAATGTCCACTGGATTAGTCCAGAATTCTCGAACGCTCCCCTTGATTCACTTCACGCCTCAAAGTCTTCCGATATATTATCTTGAAATCTCGAAAACCCAAACTATTCATGAAAGGCTTGGCATATATTGTCCTTCAACATGTCATCACAAACAACTTCCTCGATTTTGATGTTTCTCAACTTTTGCTTATTCATACCCTCGCATCATTTTTTCGACCCCTTCCTATTTCATAGACTCTATTAGATTCCTAAGAATTTCACTTCTGAGTACACCGTCCTAGATATCAGAATCAAACAAAGTTGCAACCTCAAATCTCACTTTCAGCCATGACAACCTCAAACTCCTCACAAAACCTCACAACCTGGCACCCAGCGTCCATTCTCTCCCCAACTCCCTCCCCATCATCAACCCCCCTTGCAGTCATAATCCTCAACCAACCCCTCCAACTTCGCCCCTCAATCTACACGACCCTCTTCCACAACGCCTCCTTCAAAATTGCCGCCGATGGAGGCGCAAATCGACTCTTCGACCTCGACCCCACTCACCCACCTCCCCTCCCTCTCAATCTCATAATCGGTGACTTGGACTCTCTCCGCCCTGATGTCCAAGCACACTGGGAATCCCAAGGCGTAAAAATCGTCAAAGTCGATGATCAAGATTCCACGGACTTTGGAAAAGCATATAGCTACATCCGAGAGGAAGTCGTGACGCCAGGGAATGAGAATTCAGATATTGTCGTGTTAGGCGGGTTAGGTGGGAGATTAGATCAAGGATTATCAGTTCTGCATCATTTGTATATGTTTCAAACTTCACCGACGTATGCGGATGGAAAGATGTTTCTGCTGTCGAGCGAGGCGATTTCGTTCTTGTTGAAGGCGGGGAAGCATAGGATTAAAGTGAAAAGCGTGTTTAAAGATGCTGGGGTGGGTTTGGGCACGCATATTGGGATTATCCCGATGAAGGAGGCGAGTGTTATTTCGACGAGTGGGTTGGAGTGGGATGTGCAAGATTGGAAGACGGAGTTTGGGGGGTTGATGAGTACGAGTAATTTGGTGAGGGAGGAGTGGGTGGAGGTTGAGACAACGAAGGATGTGTTGTTTACGATTGATTTGGATTTCGAGGTGGGGAGGTAGTCATGGGGTGAGTGAAAAAGAGAACAGAGCGGTAGAACCGCCATTATCATAAAATTGATATCGTGCTACGGGGCGAAGCTTTCATTGTGCTACATGCGTCTATGAATCTGCTAACTCACTTGGCCGGTTTCTATATCTCTGAAGACGAATGATCCTCAGAGCTGTCATACTTGTTTTCTTGTCTAAGCCTCCGCCAGTTCAATGTCGCCTGAGCCCCAAATCTGACTGGTGATGGTATGATATCGGAAGCGTTCGCAGTCATGCAGTGTGAAATATGCATCATGCATGGTGTCGGGCATATTTTATGATTGGGTGTGGTAGTTGGTACAGATATTGACAGGGAATAGGTGCAGAAGAAGAAAAGAACTTGCTTCAAGGCGATTAGAGGATTACTTGCAGTAGACGAATTTGTATACCAGAGGTGACATATTACCAGATAGATCACCACACCACGAAGTAGCAAATAATTATACGAATTCATACATCTAAATTTAAGCGGAAACTTCGCAACTTCAATGCTCTCGAAATCTTAACGCCATCCACAAAGGGGGAATACAGAGCCAATCCCTTCTTCCGCATCATTAAATCCTACCAAACTCCAGCATTTCCCAACATCAGCTCCAGCTTCCAACTTCCCGCCCTCGCAAAACAATCAGCTATTAGCACCATAAATCGACGAATCCGCTCCACCAGCCACCGGTGCACCTGACACGGAAGCTACCCCCATCCCACTAGTGCCAGTGCCAGTAACACTCCCAGACAAATCCCCCAACTCCTCTCCCTCCTCAAACTTCACTGTCACGAAGTCCTCGCCAATCTCTCTACGTACAATAATGTCTTCGTCGTGAATTAGTCGGAATACTGGTTCCTCACGGCCGCGAAACTTGCGAGAGAGAATGATGACGCATTCCATGAGGATGAGGATGAGAAGAGTTCCAACGGCAGCGTAAGCACTTTGAGCGAGGACGTCGCTGAGTTGGATTCTGGTTATGAATTGGTTAGGGAAGTGTAGAATAAGGACTCTGGAGAAGACGTACCCGATTTGCCATTTGCGCTTTACGATCACGGTGTAGCCATCGGAACCTGCGACTTCAGCACTGGCGTTTTTTTGTTAGTCATCACCTCATATTCTCAAATATAATGCGAAGGCATGAATTTCAGAAAGAATGCATGGGGAGAGAATACCTCGCAAACGCTGCTGTCAACAGCATTCCAATGAATCCAGCCAAACCGTGCATCACGAAAATATGATGAGTGTCCAGCCACTTGTCGGAATAGCCTTCCACAAGGAAACATAATCCAGCTCCAAGTACGCCGAAGATAGGTGAGGACCAGACCGGCACCTGAAAATTCAGTTTGTCTTCCAAACGATGAGATTGGATACTTACATAACCGGCCGCGGGAGTGATGCAGACCAGACCCGTAAGAACGCCATTACAGAATCCAATGACCGAGAATCTTCCCTCATCTCCTCTCCACCATGCAGCCCAGTACTCGAGAGCCGTTCCGGTGAAAGCGCCTGCGCAAGCTGCAAGATGTGTAGACATGCAGGCTGAGACTGCCCGCAAGTTTGCTCCAAGTGCCTGGCATTCGGATTAGCTTCTGCTTCAGATATCAGAACTGATTAGGTAGGCATACTGAGCCTCCATTGAATCCAAACCACCCGATGTAAATAAAAGCGGTCCCGAGCATCGTATTGACGACATTATATGGTTTTGACGGACCTGTGACCTCATTTTCGATTTGTTCGGGAGTCAAGCGAGTCTGGCGAAAGATCTGTCTTCTCCATTTGCACCACAAGGAGTAGACGACTGCCGTTACAGCAGACACAATGTGAACAACTGTGCCTCCGGCGAAGTCAAATACCCCACCATTTCCTTCCCAGTAATTTGCCCATCCGATAGGATTCCACTTCGGCGTCAGTCAGCAACAATTTTCGATAGGGAAGCTCGCTTGGAGTTCAACGGTTGGAGGGATACATACCGTTGACCGCGCAATTGGATCATAGATAAAGGTAGTCCATATGAGAATGAACACAAGAAAGTGAGTCGGCTGTTCCGTCCGAATAGCTGCTCCACTAATGATAGCACCTCTACTTTGAGTAAGCAATGGTTCCCTTCTCGAACTAGGCTAATACTCACGTGAAGCAGGCAAACATGCCCTGGAAAAATGCATATACTATCTGTGGGATCCTGGGACCTGCTTTGTCGCCCCATGGCTCGAAAAGATAACCGTGGAAAGCAACGGCATCAGTACCTCCCCACCATACATTAGGTCCGGTGAACGCAATGCTATATCCAAAGAGCCACCACTGTTTGATACAATAATTAGTAATTGTATATAATCTTACCAGAGAGGTATTGTACTGTACCTGAATTCCAATCACAGATGTTGTCATCATTGACAACCACATCATCGAGATCGCTGAACACTTGGCGGAGGATCCAGAGTAAAACAAACCCATGCCAGGAATCATTAACAAGACAAGAGCGCTTGCCATGATCATCCAAGAAATATCAGCTCCCTGTTGAGGTGTCAGTCCAAGACTTTTCTTGTTTAGCGAGCGTGATGTGCAAGAGGCAAGAGATCATTTTCAACAGTGTAACAACAAGATATATCAGCGACAATGCGCAAGCTATAAATATGGAAAGTCTGTAAGTTGAAGTTTCCTCAAATTATGTAGATTTTCCCTCCAGATTCTTTTTAGGAGAGTCGTGTAGTACCCGCTCGAAGCCGTCATACGGTCTACTCAGCAGGTAACTCACCTGATAAGACGCATTTGAATCTCGCAATGAGAAGTCACTTGAAGTAATTTTCATAGTCGTATGATTGGGCGATCTTGATAGGAGCATTTTGTACATGTTTAGTATTCTCGCAGGGCCAAACCAAGAGAGAACTGTATGGACGAAATGCAACCAAAAGACGCAGGCAGTAGAGTTCCTATGAATGCTTCAAGCGGAGACAAGTATAGTTTTCTCGAACGCCCGTTTATGAGACCGTGGGGTGCTGCGCGGAAGAATGGCGCTTTCGGAATCTGTCAAGAAAGCCACTCTGTGCCCAATACAGCCTGCCCTCGGTGAGCTGAAAAAGTTACAACCAATTATCGTTTCTTGCGAAAAATGACTGAAAGGTTGTTGGGATTTGCCAGAAGTACCGCCTCGCCTGATGAACCCGATGGTGGCTTGAAGAAAGCTCCCTTGACGAATCATTTAGACCAGGATGTATCAATACTTTCAACGAAAACATTAGAGATACATGACGCCCGCCACATAACCAATAGGAACAACTAGTTCGAAAGGCGATAAGGACCAGAGCGCTATCAATCACAGGTAACCATAACTTAACAGACGGTTCGTGGGGACCTGACAGAATTGCGCAGACAAAAATCCGTCAATGATGAGGCTGAGTTCAATGTGACAGATGGAGGAGCAGTCCAATACTTATTGTTGTAGCCTTCCTATTCTTGAATATTGGCTTGGGCTTCGATTATGCTTGTTGATGTCTGCACCCAAACAAGATGAGCTATGTCGACCTCGGAGCCCCAGAACAGGAGCCACGAGATCATCGTATATCTAAAAGATGCCGACGCTGACGAAATTTGGCCTTGGGTTTGGATTGTGGACGATGTGAGCAGTATTAGACGGTATTCAAGACGGTTAGCAGAAAGCTTAGGGGAAGACGGCACTTCATCTGTTGAGTGTAACGATGAATGGGAGGCAGAAGCTTTAGCGACTATCGTCCAAAGAATACCGGGAACAGGATATAAAAGATCATCAGGACTGGCCACAAACAATGCCGACCGTGGCTTCTCAAACCTACTCTACCTTGCAGCTGCCCTTTGGAAATACAATTGTTCCGTTTCTCGGAGTTTTGACGAGCATGCGCAACTCGTTTTTGGAAATTATCACCCAGAGATTCTGGGTATAGATCAGCCTGCTCTACGGCCACAACCTTGTGTGCAGTGGATGTTTATTGCCCTCGTTTTTGGTTGGGAAGAGGTGTTCCGGAATATGTCGGTAGACGTCGTTGTAAGGAACGATCTTTCGAGAGATGACCAACAACTAAGAGCTCTACCAAAGGATTTTCGAGGTATGTAATATCGAAAATCAGATTTAGTGAAGCGCTAACGGGTATTTAGATCTTATTTTCAAGGAGCGAGAGGTCCGTGTCTTGAATACCTGGAAGTATATCAGAAAGTCCTGGATCTCTCTAGCAAAGACGGGTAACTTGTCTAATACAAGTATACAGAAAGTCACCTCTTTCGTTAACAAGCTAAACCTGGACTTAGAAGAGGACTATCCGGAGGCGCTCTATTTACTTAACGCGGATGAACTTTTGACAGGACTAGAAGACTCTATCAGATACGAAGACGAAAAGACCGAAACAGCTACGAAGTTAGCGAAAAGGAAAGAAAGAGCAAACGCTAAAGATGGGAAAGGGGGTGGTTTTGGCGCAATGATCCGAGTAGTCGTAAAAGACTGGCGAGAAAAATCTAAGAAGGCGAACGATGATCAGAGTCTTAGCAGTTATGGAAGCAACAGCGAACACTCTGACTGGAGGGTCAAATTTTCGGAGCTTGAAGTAAAAACTTCTCTCTGGAGGAAGGATGAGCTAGAAGCTGTCATCTCTTTTGATTCGGAATTTGGAAGGAGGCGGAATGCGCATCTGAAAGGAAAGCCGAGAGAGAGCACAGCGGACAGCACAAGAGCCCCGATCAGGATACCACTACCAATGAATGGGTTTCCGACCAAAATGAGCCAGGTTCCAAAGGAACTACCTAAACGATATGCCCATCCCGAGCGATCAGGAACAGTCACAGAAAGCAGCTCTGGACGCGGCTCTGTGATCGGCAATCGGAATGACACTTCCACACTTGCTTCAAGTCGATTTGGTCCAGCAGCGAAAAATGGAGAGTATAAGATCCAAGGGTGGATGAGGAAAGGCTAGAAAAGAGGCGATGGTTTGGTGCAGAAATTGCGACGATGAATTCTCAGAAACACAGATTTGTATTCCGGTCGCCGTTTGCGGCTGATGATCGCGGTACTATCATATGTTAAAACAGTTCGGAGAAGATAGACAACACTATGGGGGATGATAAATGTTCTGGCCACCGGGTATGCTACCGTATGTACAGTACTACCGTCACGTCAGCTCAAGTACAAGGAACTTGATAATTTTGAATCGGCTGGGGGCAGATAGATCAAATTGTATGGAGTTGCAGAAGATGCCGGATGCTATAACATTGAAGAATTGATTATGTTGGGGCGATGGAATGAAAGATGAAAAAAAGGCTGAGTGAAGGGGAAGTTGCGAGATTCGAGGTGATGAGAGCGTTTGATATATGACTGCCAAGAAACCAACCTGGCCCAAAACAGACTGTCCGCACCCCTGCCTTCCTCGATCTCGATTGACTTCAGTGCCCAGCACCACCCTTCTCCCTGGATTTCAATCCACAAGATATCTCCTCTTCCGTAATCAAGCTTCTTTGACAAGAATGTCTGTGTAGTAAGGAGTGCCTACACTAAGGTACCTACCAGATACCTCCGCGGTTCCTGAAATTTATCATGTTTACAATCAAAATCTACTTGAATCTGTGTACGGTACCTCCATCTTACTTATCTTACCTCTGTATTTCTATATTAGTTTTCTACCGGTCAGAACTATATAACGTTCCTTAGTTCCCCTTGAATCTTTCAAATTTTATTCTATTTTCAACTCCAAAATAACGGTACCGCTAATGTTCAATGGTTTATCTCTCTATCTGTACACACACTCGCGTAACCATGCGGAGCCCATCAAACACACAGAAGCAAGTATCCAACTGCTCTTACCATGCGTAAAGCCCATAGACACAAATAAATGTCTTTTCTTTCAATCAACTCCATGATCCATCCCATGTATTTCGTAGAACCTCCAGAAGGTAATCCTTCTAGCCCTTCCCAACTGACATCCCCTCCTCTTCTCAATATTCCCAAGGCTTAATCCCATAAGCATTCAATACACTATCCGTCAAAATCTGATGCTGTTGACTCTGCCCATTCTGGCGATGAAACCTCCCACCCGCATCACCCATGGCCATCAACACACCCGCTCCCGCTCCCCCTCCAACCACCGATCTAGGAATTGACGTCGCATTCGTCTGTGGCGACCCATGAGCGTGACTGTGAAGAGTAGTTGAAGGGCCAACAGGTGGGGGTGGGAGTGCTCCTCCTGCATTGTTATTATTAGTTTTTTGCTGTTGCTGTTGTTGGGTATTGAGACGGTTGACTCGTTCGGCTTCTTCCATTTCGAAGGGGCGGAGGCCATAGATGTTCATGTTTGTTGGGGTAGTGGAGCGAGTGTAGGCGTCTTCTCCGGCTGCACTGCCGGCTGTGACTCTTCTTGTCAGGGCAGGTGTGCCAGAAGCAGTTCTTACAGCTTGAGATTGTTGTTGCTGCTGATGTTGTGGTGGTAGGGAATGTTGACGTAAAGATTGGGCTTGAGATTGAAACTGTGGCTGGGCTTGCCTTTCTTCCCATTGTTCCTGTTCCTGCCTCCTTATCTGCAAGAGAAAGCTCCTCCCTTCATTTATCTCATTTGAATCCCGTGCGTCGAAACCATAGTATTCTAGGAAGGACTGAAGGTTTGGATGGCCACAGTTCTGAAGCCATTCCTCTTGGGTTCTGGAATTTGGCGCAGGAGTCTGCTGTTTGATTTGGGATTGCTGTTGAGGCTGTTGTGCGGGTTTTTGGAGGGGGGGTTGCTGAACTTGGGGCTGGGAAAGTGGTCTGGTGGTGAATGAAGGCGTGCTTTGGGAAGAGCGTGGTGGTGGGGGAAGTTGAAGATCCATTTTGAAGAAGCGGGGGCGGGGGTCTTGAATGGCGTATTGCTGATGGAGGGAATGGTTTGACATTTATTAATTAATGCCAAAATTTTGAGTAAGAGGTGTTAAGGAAGTTTCTATGCAATAGAAAAACAATGCAAAACGTAGAACCAAAGAAATTTGAAAATCAAAATGTAAAGAGTAGATAATGAAAAGAGAGAGAGAGAGAGAAGAAACTCGGGCGCTTGTTTAATATGAGGTACGCAACAGACCACAGACGCCCCGGAGGTCTTGTAACATGAAGGGTTTTGTAACATTGATGGGGCCGTTGCCAAGACATTTCCAACAAGTTGACCCCTTGATTTAGCGAGACGCTTCGTTGTCAACGTTTCCAAGTTGTGAGAAACCGCGCTAAAAATGTTTCTCGATGTTTCCGGCTCTTCTTTTGTGAGGCTTGAAAGGAGTTAAGGCGCAACCCGCGAAAGATCTGGACGGGTGGACGTCGGGGCCAGGTGCTAAGCGGCGGTGAGTCGTGACTCGGTTTGTTGACATGTTTTGCAAGATTGTTTACGGAGTAGGTGACATTGGGGTGCGGAAGAACGTGCTTTAGCTTAGGGGGCGTGCTCCCCAAACATTTTCGAGGCAGGAAAATGAGTCTTCCGCGCTATTCACAAATGTGATGCAAAAAATATGAGGACGGTGTCCGCTTTAGGCAGATCTTGTCAAGCACGTTCCTTGATGTGCTGCTATTTGCACAGGGCAAACAATCTTGAATGTTGTCCTCTGAAGGGAACTCCCCACTAGATGACCAGGAGACCCCGCCAAATTGCCAAAGTCCTTCAGAATATCGGTCACTTGTTTTTGAGATTAGAAAAACTAGACGTATTCGGTTTCTGGGGTAAACAGGGTCTGGCATGAGCAGATGAGAGACACTCAAGGTTGCGTAACTAAACGTCCCAAATAATTATAACTCTGGGGAAGGTTGAGACGCTGTTCTTTGAAGATAGAGCCAACGCCTAACAGAGGAAGCAGTTCCTCGCAAACAAAATCATCCTCGTCAACATATTCCAAGTTCGCTTTGAATGAACGGGTGTGGAGTTTCAAGAAACGGTGGCGTTTGGCCCCTCACAGAACGACGATCACAAAGAGATGCCGCAACGGTCACTGTTGGAAGAGGCTACACTGGTAGCCGTCTGAGAGGATCCATATACATTCATGCTATTACAGTTCAGCAACCCAAGACTCCCAACGCCTCGCTTGCTGTATTAAAAAAAAGACACTTCAATAACTGACCTCTACCTCAAGTAATGCAACACAAGCCAGCAGAAGGCGAAGAAGACAACGACGCCCACCCAGAAGATCCACTTGTCTTGCTTTGCCCTCCTCTCAATTGTTCTGATGGTATCACCCGAGACACCCAGCGTATTGGCCACACTATACAATCTCTTCTGAGTTCCCTTCAAGATCTCCCTCTGTTGGCCTAAATCTCCTAGAACAGCCTGTCCACGCGCCAGGTACTCATCCAAGGCGGTGTGCGTGTTCGCAAAGAAGTTCTGTTCGCGCAGCGCATGTGTCTCCCTGGTATAATCGCCACTGCTCATTCCTAGACCTGAGCCCTCTTTTGGCGCCCATGCGGAATGTGTATTAACATTGGCATTTGCATTGATAGCCGCGTTGGAGTATGGGTTATCTGGGGTTGCGGCGTGATGCGGTCTCCTGCCCAGTAACTCCTGTCTATTCATGCTTGTTTGCTGGTCTTCGGTTTGAAGCTTAAGCTCCTTCAACTGCTCTCGGAAGGACTGGAGCTCTTCCCGGAAGGAGGCGATGCGCTCCATGGCTTTCTCCTTTTTGGCAGCATTGAGTTCTGATTTCGCGAATTCGGCATATGAATCGAGGGTGCGTGAGAAGGAGGTAAGAGAGGCCGAGATTTGCCCAAGGAGGGAGGGGGTGAGTTGCGTGCCAGCGGGAGGAGAGGCCAGGTCCCGCTTGAGGGAGGTGGACTGTTTGAGGGCGGTATTGAAGAGAGTATTCTTGGGAGTGTTAGCCGGTAAAGGAATGAGGACGGACAGATGGAGGGAGGTATTCTCACCATTATGGCGGTTGGTGGTATTGATACAAAGGAGGGGGATGTGGCACGTCTGGTCGACAGACAATGCGTGTCTAGATTCTCGCGATATGAGTGTGATACCTGTTTTCCGCCTTGTTGTCCTGTGGAAAAGTTCAGACCAGAAAGTCGCAGCCTTGCCTAACGGAGTATACGTGTCTACATCCCGGTCGAGAGAGATGTGTGGATAGTGCTTGTCTACGCGCCACAGTCAAAGGCCGATGTGGCCGATGTGGCTGATGGGTGGCAGCGGGATGGGCTTCCCATTAGCTCGCTTAGCCAGGTTCAGCTCTCAACGCAAGTCTTTATCGATCTTCAGGGACCGGTGGGAATCTGGAGCCCCTGGGCCCTGGGGCCCTGAAGTTTGGTCTCAGAGTGCCCTGGAGTCGGGATACTGGGAGCACAGTGTCTGATACTCGGCATCTTGACATTTCTCCCACTTTCTGCTTGCTCCCTTGCTCCCTTGCTCCCTTGCTCCCTTGCTATCTTTGGTCTTGCCTGTATTGTCGGTCCATGATTCCACCTCTGTTCTGTGTGCTACAGTACGGCCGAGGTACGTCGTACACTATCTCCGTCATCGTTTACAGCGGTCCCTACAGTACGAGGGACATCCCTCAAATGGCCGATCCCCGAGGGGAACACATGTCAAAATGGCCTCTGTGATATTTCAGTTCCCCGTGGATGATTGGTTGGCTGGAGGGTGAAAGGCCCCGAAAGTTGCAGAGCACTCGCCGGGTGATGTGATGTCGTTGATAACAAGGCCGCGTCGAGTGTCTTGGCCCGTTGCTCTGCCCTCCAGCAGTGAGTGAGTGAGTGGCAGCTCTCGCTCACATGCGTTTCTCCATCCTGCGTCCTGGGTACTGCTGGACTGTACTTTCTTCTTCTTCTTCTTCTGCTTCTTCTCACTCCATTGTAGCATCTCCCCTCCCAACCACTCCTTTCTCCCGCTCCAAACACAACCCCAATACGCACCAACTGTGGCAATAGATCTCAATTGCCTCCTGTGATACTCAACACTACGTTGTCTACTGCTCCGCTCGTCCCCCGCGATCTCGACGTCGCACATTGCTTTCTGCTGCGCCCTCTCACCACCTTGGCACATCTGGCTTTCCAACCTGGAACGACAGTGCTACTAAAAACTGCTCTTCCCCAACGACAAATCTCAATTCGAGAGCGGGGTGACTTGTAAATTATAGGTTCTCATTGGAGACAATTGGGATCGCACCAGAGCAGGCTCAATCATTATACACCTCAACGTCTTGCGCAAAACACCGACCATCCTCCCACAGGCAGCACCCTTGGTACTCACGAACACATTAGCCTCCACTCCGGCTTGTTGCGCTGGATAATCTCGTTCCGTCCCATCGAGCTTTTCTTGCACGGCTCGAGCTTCCAGGAATGAACACCGCGCGCGAGATACTCTGTACGCCCGTTCCAACTTACACCTCCATACCCACTAACGAAGTTTGCAGAACACCACCACCATGACATCCCTATCTACTACCTACCTCCTACCCGCCATCCTCCTCAATCCAGCGTTCATTCTCCATGTCATTAACACCTTCGTTTCGCACATTATGCCTCCTCCACATACGACATCGCATTCCCCACACCCATTCATGGAATCTCTAGGTCCAGTTCCAGGTTCAAAACCATACCTCGATATGCACGCAGACGATCAACTGTGTTGGAGATACACCGTGATCATGGTGATAGTGCAGGTATTGGCGTTCGGAAGAGTACAGGACAACCGGGACGCAAAGAAGACTGCAAAGGCCGCCAAGATTGAGAGAGAAAGACTGAGGAAGGAAAAGAAGGAAGAAGAGAGGCTATTGCAACAAGCCGCAAAGATGACTCAAGCAAACGGGCATGCGGCAAAATTAAATACGACAGAAATCAATACTGCAAACATACCGAACGGAAATGGTGTCGCAAAAGAACTTCTTGAAACGGAAAGCGAAGATAATTCTTCAGTAACCACGATCAGCGAGGAGGAAATGATTTTATGATTTTCTGGAATGGGAAAAGAAATGAATTTTTAACGCTTTTGGTCTCTTCATCTGCACCTGCGCTTACATTTCTTATGGAGCGGATAAGAATTGGACCCATGGGTGCTTTGAAAGAAGAGCAAAAGCAAGGCGTTTCGGGGGTTCTTGCGATACAACTCATGACTTCTTGGACTACATCATTACTTCATGATAAACGTTGGGAGTTGTGTTTTCATGTTTGGCTTTTCTCTTCTGGTGGGAGGATTAAACCGGTTTATGGGTTTACTAGAGCAAGAGAAAAAAGAGTATGTGCTGTGAGGAGCGCAAAAAACACGAAAAAAGGGACGGGCAGCAAAGCAAAGACTAGAACACACACAGAGAGAGATTCTGGGCGCTGTTTCAACACCAAAGCAAAAGCAAGAGAAAAAGGACAAAAGGATGAAATACCTTACTTATCTTACCTAGGAATGAACAAGCATTTTATGACTTGCATTTTTAGTTCTTGTTTTATGGTCCGAAAATCCCGGATGAGTAACTTCTCTGGCGGGGTGATTTGCTATTCTTGACATGTCGCCTCATTTCTGGGCAACGCAAGCTTGATGTACCATCCCTAAAGATATCAACATTTCAAACCTTGCGCTTTCATTCTCATTTCATCACGATGAAGGAACAAGATTAGAATAGAGTGGTGTTACTCTCTATTTTGATTTTCCTCTGAATATGGTGTCCGTGTCTACCAACCTAGGGTGGCAGAAATATCTACCCAAGGTAGTAACTAGCATTTCTATATCTACCTACCCAAGATAACATGGCATATCCATACCTAACAAGCTAGTAAGTATATTTATGCTTACCCACGGTAGTATAAGATGATGTTCTCTCCATCTACACAAAATCTCCTTTCTGAGATTTGTGGCCATTTTGTTCATACAATACAAAAAACAACACAAATGTCTGTTCGGTTGTCTAATCAATTTTCCATGAGAACGAAGTGATCCGAGAATAGAATCATCTTCTGGCGAACCCATCAAAGAGGTCTATCTAATCGAGTTCCATGGGAACATTATCCTGTTTTGGCAGTGGCGTAGGGAAGGCATCATCTTCTGGTGAACCATCCAAACCCTTCGACAACTTGAAATCAGCTGGCACGGATTGACCCAATGTGTGTTTTCTGTTCTTTCGTCGCTCGTTCGAGAAGTTGTCCTTGGTTTGGAACATGCGATGGTTCATGAAGTTGCTCACATCCGTGATCTTACCATTGCTCATCTCGTTTTGAATGTGGGTCCCATGGCGAAGACATCCTGCCATCTCCTTAGTCTCGTACCAACGACCGGCGATGTCATCGATTCCTCGTTGGGCATCTACCTCGCAGACCTTCCACTCGGAGAAGTGCCCTTTGAGTCGGGTGAAGTTGTTTCTCCAGCGGATGTCATCGAGCATGCGAGCTGGGAATTTGGGTGGTAGCCAGGCTAACTCAGGACGTTCTTGGATGGTGTCGATGAGCTCGTAGACGTTTCCGATTACGGTCAACTCGGAGAAAGATGATACATTTGCATCCGAGGATAAGCTGGCTGTTGCTGTGGAGTCCGTGGCAGGTGTTGATGTTGGAGTGGTGGTGGTTTCAATGAGGTGTGTGATAATCATGACGACGACCATCTGGCTTCCTTTGGGAACAGTCAAACGAACAGGCTCACCAACCCAGACCTTCTCCGCGCCCAAGAACATTCCAAGGTACGAATGCTGGGTTCCGGTCGTGACAACGGTGGATCGCAGCTTGTTGAAGAGCGAGTAGCTAACATCGACTTGTCGTCCAGCGAAGATGCTTCCGTCAATCACGTATTCGGGATCGGTGTTGCTATATCCATAAGTGCCTTTGAGTGCCTCATCCCAATTGATGTCGTCGAAGAACTTGATGCCTGGGGGGAGCGTGATCACCGTGGGGGGACAGCTCCATGCCACCCAAGGTCGAACACTTGCCTGGGAGATGGATCGTGCGGGTTGAGGATGGCGAGGGTTGGAAAGCGGCTGGATCCAGTACTCTGCCTTTGATTCAGGGGTGAGTCTTCTCCTCGAGATGGCCGCCAGTCGCCACTTTGATACATCTCCGTAGAGATCGTACCAAATGACCTCTCCTGGTCGGAATAGATACTTGATAGGTGCCTCCAAATCAGACAGTCTCTCCTTCGAGGCTCCGAGCAATGCTTCTTCCGCTATGGATTGTTAGCTTGAACTTGTAAGGCGTGGCAAGAATCAAGTATTCAGAAAGAAAACATGCCACGCTGTATCCGTGGACTGAAAATTGCGGGGAAGCTTAAGGCTTGGAGGCTCCGTTATTTCCTCTAGAACCAGGCCGAGCAAAAGCAAGACCGTGCTGTGCGGCACACTTTCCCCTATAACTTGCTATAGAGTTGTGAAAAATTGAAATATTACTTACCCTTTCTCTCAGCTATGGCATTCTCCATATTTGAGATTGTTTGCTTGATCCTAGATGCATTGTCGTCTCCTCCGACGGGGTTACTAGGACAGCACAACTTACAGACGCAGTTGCTGGTAATGCAAGTCGAATCGCAGGCCAACCAGATGAGATGTGGAATTAAATCGAGCCGACTGCTGAAATATTTGCCCGAAGGATGACCATACACGTAGTAGTCCTTTCGGTTGTAAGTCGTCAGATCATCTTTATCTCTTAGCTTCTTGAGCTTTCCATCGGGATTGGCTGTGGTTCTGTGATACTGGTGGCGCTCCCAGAGAACATAGTTCAGAGGAAGCTGTCTGAAGGGCAGTGTGATATCTGGAAAAGCGTTAGTATCAGCGTAAGCAATGGAATATTACGCAACTAACTTTCAACGTTATTCGGCACTTGTTTACTGTACTCGGTTCCAATCTCATTCAGGAACTCCTTCAGTTTAGCGGACTCTTCACCTAGCGGCTGCCAAAAGTCCATAAAGCCATCCGCCTTGAATTCCTTAACTAGTTTTTCAGGCTTTGGCTGTTACAGAGAATAGTAGGAGAATTAGCATCTATGTTCTCTGGGATGTCGCTATTGTATTGGATCAATGGAGAAGCGCAAGTCTACGTGGCGATGTTGTTTGGGGCGTTACTTACCTGACACTTGGTTCCATCTACGCTTACTGTCGTGCCATCGGACACGATAAGCAGCCAGGCTTTAGGTTCGGGGTCGCCTGGAGGAAACGCGACAGCCATGACTGAGGTAGCTTTGCGGAGCAACACACAAAGTCGTGTACGAATGTGGCTGGAGGGATATGGGAAAGAGGTGTCAATGAAGAGCAAATCTGAGAAAGATACGTAAATTTTTAGAGAAACTCCAGGTAATGGGTAGATGGGGAGAAAATTAAGTAGGCATGTACGTAACTCACCTTGGTCTGTTGCTCGGCTGAGATCGCTTCAAAGTGCTCGAGAATACTGAGCACTTCAATCCCAAGATTTCGTGACGAATGACGAGCAGAACTTCCAAATGGGAGAACGATGATCAAGGTCAACCAAAGATCCGCGTAGGCAATCTACACCTACGCTTCTGTTCAATCTGATGGCTGTAAAGTCTGCGATCTTCTGGTGTTCTTTGCTGGGGAAATAACAGCAACAAAGAAGTGGGAAGACAACCCTTGTCCAGATGACAAGCGCGACGTTGTCGCAGAGTATATCAAGCTGTACTAAAGGCCCAGACGCCAGCTGAATTGGTACAGAGACGTTCAGATCTCTGCTAGTGCTTATCCTTAGTATTTTGCAATCGCGTAAGGAAAGAAAATAGGAAGTGTTGGTGGTTGACAAAGTTCCAAGATGAACTCGTGAGACTCGCTTGCAGCTCATAGAAGACGTGCCAAGAGTTCGAATGTTCGTGATTGGCTCGCACAGTGCCATCACGTGTATAGCGCCAAGCACTCACGCGTCTTCTCCACTTCGCGTCTGGCAGACATATCGGGATGCGTCAGAGGAGAAATAGAGAGGTGGAAGGAGGATGGTCGTCGGTCTTCCCATCACATTGCAAACTGTGCAAATAATACACCACGGCCTATTCTTATCGCAATCTTTTTTGTAGATGCCACAGCGGGCGCTACACAGCGCACCGCCTATTCTCTAGTCCACACTCCTTTTTGCGCAATTAGATCTGGCCCTTGCAAATCAATTAGGAAAGCTTGCCAGACCCTTGCACTCTCTACTATCAATATCAATTCTCTTTGGAATACTGCTCACCTTACTTGATCTCGATTCACCTCCCAGATTGTGTTGATACTAGACCCTCACCTCACCTTCCATCCACTTTATCAAGATTGACAAAACGACAGATCGAGTTGAGCCTCTTCAGCCTGCCGTTCCCATCTGGTATCAGCTCCATCCCGATCGCTATATCACATTCCTCCTCCCCCACCATCCGCAATCCCACTTCAACATGGCCTCCAACTCTTTGCTGGCAAAATACCTTCCTGGAGGCAAGTTGATGCACAAGATGGATTCGCGGAAGACCGAACCAAGCACCGCTGCGAGCACTTCGGGATCTGATACATCAAAACACTCCCCTCTTCGAAGCCCACCGAGTCAATATCCCCCAATCATTCCTGGTATCGAGGACAACCAGACCACATCCGAAGAACACACTCGTAGGTCGCCCCAACATTCAATGTCACATCCTGCTGCTCCGCAGTCCTCCTCTGCGCAAGAGTTCATGCCACCCAACTTCTTGCAATACAATTCCGTCTCAAAAACCTCAATGTCCGAAAGCCCTGTAGCATACCAGAACATTTCACAAAGTTTCGGAGGAGATGCGACCCCAGAAGACCTGTTACCTTATGAGTACAACCAACAGAACCACTCGCAAAACTATATGTCGGGAGATTTTGCAACATACAATCCGATCCCACAGGAATATGCTTCTATCCCACAGGAGTACGGCCTGGTTGCTCCAGCACAGATCTTGATACAACACCAAGGCTCCCCCGAAGGTTCTACACCACACAAAGCTGTAACTCAAAGTGTCGCGTCTAGTGCGAAGCAGGTTGAGAGCGAGGAGGACGGCATTCAATATACCATACCGAAACGGAGAAGTGGCTTGAGGACCCCTAAAAAGAACACCTCGCTCAAGGCTTCGGAGAATGTCAATAATCTCCTTGATCGTAAGTTATTACTCTTTAAATTGTATATTTAAATTTTGGTATCGATGTCACTCACTTTTGTTTGTTTTGTAGCCACCAGTTGATTTGAGACCGAATACTAACACAGAATACCAGGTCCAAAATCTTCGAAGAAGGCGACTCCAAATAATGAATTTTCGAAGAAGGAGTATGCGAAGAAAAATCGTGGTAGTCGCAATCCCATCATCGATCTAATTGGAGAGGGCTCGGAAGATGAACTGGCACTGTCGCCCCCGGTGATCAGCAACCGTGCAGCCATTCGGAAGGACATTGAGAATCACACCAAAGCTTTCCGAGATCACTTTCTGGCCGAGAACAGTGATTACTTTCTTCCTTTGTTGCCAGAGCACAATTATGTGCGAAAACTCGTGGAGAAGAATGACGAGATGACAGCTGAAGAGCGCTCCAAGTTGCCAGCCATCACTCCCTACAAAGAGATTGAGCACCAGCCTGTGGGTATCACGGCGACCATGAAACCATATCAACTCTCAGGATTGTCATTCATGATGTATCTTCACCGCAACGTAAGCTGCCGGCTTGGCCTAAACCAAGTCAATTTTCGGTCAAGCAAAACTAATATTATGTTCAGGGTCTGTCCGGAATTCTAGGTGACGAAATGGGATTGGGGAAAACCCTTCAGACTTTGTCGCTCATTCAATACCTAAAGGAGACGGATCCTCGAAAGGCGAAAGGAAGACTGCAGAGACCATGTAAGTACAACCCTTAAAGCCCATGGGATATGTGGGACAGTGGTGCTGATGTTTTGTAGTCCTCGTTGTCTGCCCTCTTTCAGTTCTGAGTAGCTGGATGGCTGAAGCTAGAAAATGGGCTCCCAACTTGAAAGTCATTAGATTTCATGGTCCTGTTGCGGAAAGGAACAGACTAAAGAGAGTGGTCGTTGGTGAGATAGACTATTATGGCAACCTGACTTCTCAAGCCAGGAAAAAGAAGAAGAAGCAACAGCGTGGCGGTTCAAGACGGCAACCAATATTAGCTGAGCCCGATGCTGAAGACGATGACGTTGGCGTTGATTTGGTTGTTACCACATACGATTCCTTCAAATGTGAACAATCGTGGTTCAAGACGGCATTTGTCTGGCGATATATTGTTTTGGATGAGGGTCACACTGTGAGTGTGCATTGAATTATTTGGAGTTCTTGCTTACTGTTGTCAGGTCAAAAATGCAGCGAGTGGAATCTCGAAATCTCTCCAGGGCATCAAGGCTGAGTATAGGCTTATTCTTACCGGAACACCTTTGCAAAACAACCTCCAAGAGCTCTGGGCACTGCTTTCCTGGTTGTATCCAGAAGTATTTACTGCCAACACCAATCTACTTTTCGAGAAATCTTTCAATCTGTCAAAAGGCCAGTTCACAAGTTCGGTTCTAGATGACTCTCGCCGTCTTCTTGAGCTGATTATGCTTCGCCGCATGAAGGGTTCGCCTGGAGTTGAGTTGAACCTACCTTCCAAGACAGAAGTGTTGCTGTTTGTGCCATTGTCGTAAGTCTCGCAATCCAGTGGGAAATTCATTACTGACCATTCGCAGACCCATGCAACGTTTTTGGTATACGAGAATGATCACCAAAGCGGATCAGGGTCTCTTGGAAGAGCTGTTCAAAAGCGCAAAGAGCAAAGAGGAGAGCGCTATGCAGAACATGAAGGCTCTTGAGGCTCGTGAAGCCGAGTTGGCCAAGAGGCAGGCCGAGGCACTGAAGGTGAGGGACCAGGCTTCATTTACCGCAGTTGTTTCAAGAACCCCGCTAATAAAATTTGGTATCAGCACTTACAGGACGATGCCTTGGTTGGATCTGATGCGTGGAAAGAGACAAAAGAAATTCTGGAGCAGACAGTCCAACGCGAGCAAGAGAACGTCCAAGCATCTGGAGGTGCTGGGAAATCTGCATGGCAGAAGTTGATGAATCTCTTGATGCAACTCCGAAAAGTCTGTAATCATCCATATCAGCTTCAGCATGCGGAACCTGATCCTTATGAGACTGGTGAACACCTCATTACTGCCTCCGGAAAGTTCATCATTCTTGAGAAGTTGGTCACCGAATTAGTCATCAAGCAAAAGAAGAAAATTTGTAAGTGTAAATGCGCAAATTTGATCGGTATTGAAGCTAACAGATGTTTAGTAATCTTCTCTGGCTTCACGAAAATGCTGGATCTAGTTGAGGAGCTCCTTGCCCTCCGAGGTGGCGATGGCACTTTGTTCCAATCTATGCGCATTGATGGAGCTACTTGCCGAGCACGTAGAAACTTGGGCATTCGCATGTTTAATGACCTGTCTAGCAACTATCGCGTTATGCTTATTTCAACTCGAGCTGGTGGTCTGGGTATCAATCTGGCTACTGCATCAGATGTCGTGTTGTTAGACCAAGATTGGAATCCTCAAATCAGTACGTCTTGTTATAAAATATATCTTTTGTCTTTGCTAACAACTTTTAGCGCTCCAAGCCGAGGCAAGGGCCCACCGAATTGGACAAAAGAACCCTGTCACCATTTACAAGTTGATCTCCCAGGGGACAGTTGAAGAACAGATGATGGGGCGGATTCAAAAGAAGCTCTACCTATCGGCCAAGGTCACTGAAGCAATGCAAGACATTCACACTAGGTTTGGATCGGGGAAGGCACAAGGCGGTCCGAGTTTAGATGATAATGGCGATATGCCACAGCTCAAGACCCAAGAGCTCATGACTTTGGTACGACGTGGAGCATCTGCCATTTCGCGTCCAGAAGTTGACGTCAATGAAATTCTGAGCTGGTAAGTTGTAGTCTAATTACGAGACACAATATTCTGACAGTAATTAGGGACTGGGAGACGACCGTTGCTAAATGCAAGGACCAGCCACATGACATAAACGTCAAGAAGGACGCAGATCCTAACTCGGAAGTTGACGAGGAGGCCGAGCGAAAGTGGCTGACCGAAATGGAGCGTGTTGAATCTTCAATCTTTGATGGAAAAAAACTTGTAAAAGGTGGTGCGAAGAGTAACCGAGAAATGGCCAAGGAATATTTCAACAAGGAGGATCGTCGCGTCAACAAAAACACAACTGTCATGATTGATGGTTACGCTGTTTCGAAAGAATCTGTAAATTGTGCTCAATGGGAGGCTGTCCCAACAATGGCTGGCAAGGACGCAACATTGAAGGAGCCAGAACGCCCTAAGAAAGCACGTATTGAGCCTCAGTCTCATTGCCAAGTCTGCATCGATGGCGGAGAGCTTCACTGTTGTCAAGGGTGCCCTCGTGCATACCACTTCGACTGTTTGGATCGAGAATTCCAAAAGAAAGCAAAGACATGGCAATTCTCATGTCCACAACATGAGTGTTACGATTGTGCTCAAAACACACAAATGGCGGGTGGTATGCTATATCGCTGTCGTTGGTGTGAGCGTGCATACTGCGAGGACTGTGTTGATTTTGACAAGACCAAGTTGATTGGAAACACTCTCCCAGAGCTCCAGCTTCTTGGTTACCCAGAGGCAACGCAAGCATTCTATATCCAGTGTTCCGCTTGCACTGATAACTTCGAAGAGAACCCGCAAAATCTGAAACTTTGCATGGAGCTTGAAGCTGGCATCTTGCAACACTGGGAGGATAAGTTTGGTATGATGGAGAGAGATGATAGTGTTCAACCTGGTAGCATGACAGATGGCACAACTGCCCAGGCTTCGTCGGTCAATACGCCTATCATCATCGATGACGACGACTACCCACCTCCGAAGAAACGGAAGGCAGCCAGTGAAATACAAGGGCTTCTTGTCAAGCGTGAGAAACTTGGTGCTTGATCGGTTTTGGAACTCCAAATTGATCAGAGGGTACTTTTTCGCCGCTGATACCGCAGATTGATGATGAATAATGCAACAACATAGCCCAATTTTTCAATTGTAAAATTTATGGAAGGAGTTCAGGACACGAGAAAGAGCGCTTCATGGCGTTGGGCGAATTTGTTTGCTTGGTATTGGAGAGGAATTTCCGAGATCGTCATTTACATTATTTGACATGGCGTAGGGACATGATCCGGGGGAATGTGGATTGTTTTCTCCTGCTTTCTTGTTGTTTTTAGGATATATTACCCTTGTCCTTTACAGTTGTATCCTGCCCATTCGACCATTTGTGGTAGGCCGGGGAAACTTCTGAACATCTTAGAGGCTGGGTAAAATATAGAAGATAGAGAAATAAACTTGTATCAATAAACCCCCCCTTCCAGATTTTGCGAGAGTGTTATATTTGTGAAGAGACACAAGATATGGAAAGAAGAATAGGTGGCTGGATTGAGTCTATACAAACGGCTACAGGTAAGTTAAGAGCCAGAGCTCGGCAACATTGATTCCGGAGGCTCAATTTTCATGTTGATGGACCTAGCAGGACTTACTTCTCTATTCAGTACAGTTTAATTCTATATTATGCAATTATCTGCCAAGCTGGCTTCAAATCCTTTCTCAATTTCACGTTGATGATTTGAACTACTTGCATACTCATCCCTGGCGTTGGCTGTCGTGCTGCGATGCTGACCGCAATTACTCCGCGTTCTTGGCCGCAAGCTGGTCAGTGGCCATAGGGCTCAATTGTCAAAACACTTCAAAACATTTTTAGATTCGGGACCCTTGTTCATGACAAAGACATGCTGACTCTACTGGTCGCTGGCAGTATATCGTGTCTCTGTTTATTTCTGGCAACCTCAGCATTGTTGGTTATGTCTGGGTCTGGGACTGGGATCTTCGAAGATCTTGTGGAAGTTGAGCAGCCACGTCGGTGCCACTGCACTTTGCACAATTCGAACTCAGACCAGTAAGATCTTCCAGGTAATCTTGATTGTGATGAGCAACTAACTAAACATTTGCATTAGTTTCATAATGCTACTGAAGAGAGCGTTGATCCCGATGCGTCCACATTTCGTCGAATTGCAGAAGCGAGTTCCAAAAATCTCTCCAAATTCTCTGACTTTTATCTTTTACGAAGTACATACCACTTGAGTACTAACTTTCTGCAAGACGTAGGTAATGAGGCCTCCAAAATTTGTACTCGGTGCGGTTTCGAAACCGTCCATTACTTTCCTAGTCGGGCAATGTATCGTGTGCTGCCTCCGCTGACAGCATCGACAAGGTGCGGTAATGTCAGCAGCGCGACGGCCGCGCCAAGCGATCCATCTTACTCCTTCTCACGCCCTAATGCTTGTATCGAAGAAGAAGTAAAGAAGAAAAGAAGTCCTCGAATAAGCTTTAAATAATACTTCATTAATGTGTTTTCTAACTCCCCAAGGTATTTCGGTGAGTGTTGGCTTTGCCAAGAACATATCATGAAGTTCGCTCAAGAGTTCGATCGGGAGTTGGTTCCTGGTGAGTTGATCAATCGGCGTTGTTTTCTTTTAGGTTATGGGTATACTAATAAAACTTGTTTCTGTTTTTAGAGTGGAGAGCAAAATACCTCAATTACAAAACTGGAAAGCACCATGTTAAAGCTATAGCGAGAGCTATCCATCGCCAGAATGGCTCAACTACGTCAAAGAAACGTTTCCCCGAAGAACGGGATGCTACCAGTGAGTAACTGTCTAATTGAGTAGGCTATGCAATCCAGGAAGTTACGTTGCACTACGTATTGGGAGCTAAGGGTCAGGACGAAAAAGTTGGCAAATATCCTCCTCCTTCGTCCAGGAAATTGTTCCAGTTCCGGAGCTTGAGATTGACCCATGACATATCTGACCCTTTCACAGTCAAACATCCAATTACAGTCAATGATACAGATAACAATGCAAAACTCAACTCCGTTACGGAGGCAGCCTTACCTCCTCAAAATAGCCAGGTCTTGTTTCAAGCGCCAGAGCCAGCCTTTGGGTCTGGCCCAACGGACCTTTCACAGCCAAGCATACGAGAAGACCGAATCTTGAAACCGCTTGTTATCCCACTGTTACTTGGAGGTACGAAAAATGACGATCGAGCAAACAAGAGTACCAATTCAAGCCCACCTGAGTCACCCACCCTGGCTCAATTACGGTGGAAACTGTCCTCGAAGATAGCTCGTGTGCAAACAGAGAAGCTAGCTTCCATGATCGAACCCAAAAACATTGTCCGTCTCCGGCAAGCAGAATACTTCAACTTCTTAGATAGTGAGCTTAGAAAGGTCGAAGACTTCTATGCGGAAAAGGAAAAAGCCGCAGGGGAAAGATTGGAAGCCTTGCGAGAACAGCTCCATATCATGCGAGATCGTCGAGCCGAAGAGATCGCTGAATTCGAGGCACAAAGATACGATGGGCAGCATGATCGTTTTGGCCAGTCTTTCGATAGAATGTTGACGATAAAGAAGCGTTCGAAGTTTCAAATCAGTTCCACGCTTTTCAAGTCTGGACAAAGCTCGCAACCTCAACGGCAGGGCTTACCATTCACGCCAACATCACCCATAAACGACCAAAACCCTCGCCGGGAATACACACGAAAAGCAACCAATAGCGAAGAGGTTCCTTACCGAACAGCGAGACGCAAGCTCAAACTTGCCCTACAGGAGTTTTATAGAGGAGTAGAGCTTTTGAAGTCATACGCTCTTCTCAATCGAACTGCATTCCGAAAGATGGACAAGAAATACGACAAAGCCTTGGATCCCAATGCCAAGCCCAAATTCAAGTACATGAACGACAAAGTTAGCAAAGCGAAATTCGTGACGAGCGATCTTCTTGACAGCTACACCACCGCTGCCGAAGATTTGTGGACTCGCTATTTCGAAAGCGGCAATCACAAACTGGCCGTGAGCAAGCTGCGAAAATTGACCAGACCAAGGCAGGACCGATCCGATAGCGCTTTTGTAAACGGTGCTCTGCTTGGTGTGGGCTTTACATTTGCAATTGAGGGACTCATGTGGGGTATTCAATTATTGAACGATCCTGACCCCGTCAAAAGAGAGCAAACGAGTCTGCTTCTCCAACTTTACGCTGGCTATGCACTGATGCTGTACATGTTCGCTCTCTTCTGTGTCAATTGTCGCATTTGGACAGCCAAAAAAATCAACTACACATTCATATTTGAGTTTGACACCAGACACGACCTTGATTGGAGAGAGCTGTCGGAGTTTCCATGCTTCTATCTGATGCTTCTTGGTTTCATGATGTGGCTGAACTTCTCGGGACTGGGAGACCAGAAGATGTTCATCTACTATCCTGTTTTACTTATTTTCATCACCGTATGCATGATCATTTTCCCCATGCGCATCTGGAGACATCAAAGTCGCAAGTGGTTTGCTATTTCTCATGTAGGAAATCACTCAACCCCCTTTCCCTTCATCATTATGGACACAAGCCTCTAACACCAGATAGTACCGTCTTCTACTTGCAGGATTCTTTCCCGTGGAGTTTCGCGATCTCGCATTTGGTGACATATACACTTCTTTGACATATTCCATGGCAAATATCGCTCTCTACTTTTGCTTGTACGCGAAGCGATGGAGCAACACAGCTCAGTGTGGGTCGCGAGAATCACGGATCTTAGGTTTCCTAGTCACTTTACCTGGTATCTGGAGAGCATTCCAATGCATTCGACGATACGTGGACACGAAACACGCATTCCCTCATCTAGCTAACCTACTCAAGTATTTGATTGCTATTGTTGCTGCTGTTTTCTTGTCACTATACCGAATCTCGGGATCACGGATGACGTTCTTTTTATTTGTTGGATTCTCTGCTGTCAGTTCGATATATAGCAGTAAGCTTATATATTCTACAATTTCCGATTGGCCGCTGACTTAAAATTTCAAGCTGCGTGGGACATACTGATGGATTTCTCACTCTTGCAATCTGGAGCACGAACCACCGGTCTACGAGACACAATGGCCTTCGATCAACCCTGGATCTACTACGGGATACTCATCGTCGACCCTATTCTCCGATTCGGCTGGATCCCCCTCGCCATGTTCTCACGTAACATTCAACACAACACCATTGCCTCATTTATTGTTGCATTCGCCGAAGTGACCCGTCGAGGATTATGGCTTCTCTTCCGAGTCGAAAACGAACACTGCAGTAATATCGGCCAAGCCAAAGCCAGTCGTGATGTTCCTCTACCTTACAAAGTTGAAACAGCCACAGACGATCCAGCAGGTGCGGAAATTATGGAGATCTTCGGTGCTATCGAGATGGAGGAGGCTGGTGAGAATGAGCGTCGCCAACAGGGATACAGTATGTCCACGCCACTGATGGAATCTGGTCTGGGACACTTGGCAAAGAGGAAACAAGGAGCTGGTTTGTCGGTTCGGAGGGCTCATTCGGTCAAGGAATTCTCGAGAATGCTGGCACGTGCTCATACGGAAGATTTCCAGAAGAAGAAAACGGATAGGAACGGTGGGGCACGGAGAGAGAATGGAATCTCGGGAGAGTTGCAGAGTGATGAAGAGGAGGATACTAGAGAACTTGGTACCGTGAGAGAAGAGAGCGGAGATGGTAGGCGTGGCGACTAAAGCGTGTGTTGATGAATCATTGACCCTTCACAATCATTTGATAAGTATGGTGTATTGGCGACTGAGCGATTTTGCAATTTTGGATGGATTTTGATATCACTTGCGAAAGAAGAATTGCACTCCATACTCAAGTGACAACCAAGACTATTTGATAAGCTGACGATATTAAACATGGACGTAAAGTAACACTGATGCTGCACTGTCCCCGGCGAAACTATTTACCACTCTGCCTGTGACTTCGTCCAAAAAACAGAATAGTCGAACTGTAAAAGTTTCTTCCATCTACCACCCAAAAAAGGATCATCATCTGCTGTTCATTGCAGCAAAAGAAAGATCTGAAAGGTCGTACCCGGGCTCGAACCGGGGATTCGGGAAATCAGCCTGTTAATCTGATAAATGATTCTGATTTGATATGTCAAAATCCCACGTGCTAACCGCTACACTATACAACCATTATTTCGAGGTCTTTTTTTAGCCCCCAGGGGCTCTTATTCGAGTGTATATAGTGTTCACCGATGAGGGGAGAACTTTGCGAGTCGTGTGCGCTTGCCCGGAGTGAAGAGATATTTTTTATTGGCTCGGCAATCGTTCGCGAGCTGGTGTTTGGTGGGGTACATACCTAGATAAGTAGTCGAAGTGGATTTAAGGGTCTGTGAGGGGCTTTATCATGGAGATGTAGATGTCATAGTTAACATAAGTCCGGTGCTGAAGATACTGATGGGAGGAATTGGGAAGGAAAAGTGTCTAGGTTGAGCTTTTGGATTTCCTTCATGTGTCTAATCTATGTGACAACTATATCCATCTAACTTTCCTTACACCCGACCATTTACAATCTATTGTCCCTTTTTGTACACAACGGTGGCAGCAGCCTGAGTAGTGTTAGTATAGTCTAGGAGAAAATAAGTAGTGGATCTTACTTGATGGTTAGGGAAGATCAAAGAATCTGCGAGAACGACGTTCTCACGTCGTCCAGCAGCGAAAACAATAATCTCAGCAATATCATCAGGAGTCAAAGGCTCACAGCCACTAATATGTGTTAGCCAGATTCCCCAGAAGATTCAAAGAAAGCTTACGCGTAAACAGCATCGGCCTTGGCCTTGTCACCATAGAATCGAACAACCGAGAATTCCTGCTTCAAATTAGTCCGGATCCTCATACGGCTTTGATATACTACTTACAGTCTCGACCTGTCCAGGATCAACGCCAATAATTCTTATTCTGGTGTTGACTAGCTCTCTCCTCAACGCATCTGTGAAAGTTCTAACCGCAGACTTGGTTGCGCAGTAGATACTGCCTCCTTGGTATGGCTCCCTTCCAGCAATGCTACCAATATTGATAATATCTCCGGCACCACCATCTGGACCCCTCTTCTTGAAAATTGGCAGAATGGCTTGAGTCATGTTGATCAAGCCAGTGACATTGGTAGCAAACATGATAGCAACATCTTCCTCCTTGATCTCGGGGGCCTTGTCGACACCCTTGACCAAACCGGCATTGTTGACCAAGATATCAATATCCCTCCACTCCTCTGGTAGATTTGATACAAAGCTTCTGACTTCATCTGGCTTGCTGACGTCCAATTTGAATGGCAGCACTTTGACACCCTCGCCAACTTCCTTCTGGATTTGGGCGGCCACTTCCTTCAAGGTATCGATTCTTCGTGCTGTGAGGATAAGGCGGAGGTTGTTTGGGCTGGTTCGTGCGAACTCGATGGCAGTGCTACGACCAATGCCAGATGAGGCACCGGTGATAACAATGGTCTTGCCTTCAAGGCGTTTGGACATCGCGGAGCTTGCCATGGTTCGTATTGTGGTTTTGAAGAAGAGAGGATGTGAGTATATGTTTGGTTTGAGAAGTTGACTGCGGATTCGGGGACGTCGAGGGTTTATAAAGGAGGGAAAAGAGCGGATAAATTTGACGGATATTCGAGGGGGGTGCATGTGGTGAGTGGGCTGTGACGAAAAGTAGATGGAAAAGAGTGGGAGAGGTGTGACAATGGGAGAGAGGGGCTTTGCGTGATTGTTGTGGTGGTGAAAGCTAGCTCCAGGAGCTCCCCGCCATCCATCATGCAAGGTGGGGGGATTGATCCCCGGCTGTTGCACGCCAACGGCGAATTCTTTCTCCGACCAACTCTCAACTTCATATCATTGATGCGAAATCTCAAGCCAAGAAGGTTGACTCAGGGGTATATATTGCTCTGTTGAACTATAATTGCGACTTCTTGCAATGCCGGCTATCGTTTGAGCTTATTTGTACCTGTTTGCATTGTTGTTGATGTTGTTGTGTTGAGGTTAGTTTGGGTAACGGTGGTCTCTCTCCTATTGACAACCTCAAGAACAATCACTTGTGATCTTCGTAACGCCTCGATCCACGAGAGGTAGTATTTGAGGACAGCACAGCAAGGAATAACTGTCTTGGCTGAGAGGGGATGTGCTTCAAAAAGTCCTGATTGTCCCGAATCTCATCCAGAAGCCGGATAAGTATCCGCAGGTTACATATTGAAGAGACAACATCCCACGAACAAGAAATTTCTCAGCTCTGCATGTCATCCTTTTCACCCTCTCTTCTGACTTATGAATGAAAACATGTGATTCTGTTCCTTGAGATTCCAAGCGGAATGATTCATACAATTAGAAAGGACCATGCTGTATGGGCTTTGGTTTGCGTTAACTTTCTCACCAGCGTGATGATCAGAGAGACCAGAGTATATATAACACTCCTGCTCTGCGAACATACTGTATTCCTTTTCTTGGTATTTTCTTTACATGTTCTTCACTAGGGTGATTGGAGAGACGAAAGTTTACAAAATTTCTATTTTACGAAAAGTCCTCTAGTGTAGAAGCACAATGTCGCAGGTTTAAGCCAAAGACCATGAAGCTTTCGCTCATATTTGCCTTTTTCACCAACTTTTCCCTGGGATACACATGTGGCCGATGGAAGAAAAAAACTTGATCTTTCAATATGGCGATTTGCGAGTAAATGTGGAAGTCATAGTCATCAAGAGCATGGTACTGCGAGGCTGGCGCAAACCAAGATTCTTCATTATCATTCTCGCTTGATCTCGCTTAAGATTAGGTTATGTTTTCATTTTTGACCTTGTACAAATCATTACATTAACATAAGAGTAGCTACCTAGTTGGCTCCGCTTTCATCTCGCTGTGCACAACTTAGAGGGCTGCAGAGGTGGTCGGTGCAGTCGCACAAGTTGAGATGGAGGCCCATGTATACGAAGTAGTCGCAGGGGCTGGAGGCGGTGTCTTTTCAATCTTAACCAAGACAGGAATGATCCCACCAGTAGCCAATCTGAAAGCACGATGATTGAGCACTAAAAATCCCAAAAGTTAGCACGCCGAAATTCAGCTTCAACTCCCAATTCCCAACTCCCAAGGCCATCTCCAATCAAACTCACCTCTCAAAATCGACGTAATCTCCCCCGAATGACTCGAAATAGAAATCCACGTGTTCTTCTCATCTCCACCAAGAATATCATCCAGCAAGACTCTATTCCTGTTATCCTGATTCTGCCCTCCCTCCTGCACCAACTCCCTAAACAGCTCATCATTCTCCGCGAAGCCCTTCTCAAACTTAAACCCCGGCCAATTCTCACGAATATACGTCTTCGATCTCCTACGATCGCAGGTATGTCCGCTAATCCCCTCTCTCAAGAACTCCTTCACGATGGGCACAAACGGTTTATCTTTGTGAAGTTTTTGGTTGGCGAAGGTTATCCTGGCCGTCTCGAGACAGCGCGATAGAGGGGAGGAATAATACACATCTGGGAACGGTAATTTCTGTTCCTTGAATCGCGACGCCCAATACGCAGCTGCGATCTCAGCTTGATGCACACCTTCCGGTGTGACGAGCGCATCGGCCCAAGTAGTTGTGGCATTACCATCTAGCAAGGACCAGTAGCAGTTCCACGCCGGAGTGCCAAAGTAAGATTCGGCGGCGTTGTGGTAGCCTTCGCCGTGGCGACCCATGAAGACCACTTTGTAGTTTACGTATTTGCCGCTTTTGGCGTTGAGGTGCTTCACGTATTTGGCGAAGCGTTGCCATTGCGTGCGCTCTTTGGCGTCGTTGGGTTTGTCGGTTGGGTAGGTGCGGTTGAGGAGGCCGAAGTTCCATTGGGTCTGTGAGTGTGTGAGCCAATTGGATTTTTCTGGATAATGTTTTGTATTCCTAAAATTCACCACATCCTCTCTGATAATAGATATTTTCGGTGAAGACAGATAACAAAAAAGTCCAATACACTATCACGCTCGCTTCGCATTCGAGATAGAAACCCATGTGACTCTTTGAACTCCACCAAAATACAATTGGAAGACTTACATAGTCAAACCCAGTCGGATTCGTACTCTCCTCATCCTGCAAAAAGAATCCCGTCACCGTCGTATAATTCGTCCACGCATCCTTTCCTGGCGAAGGAGCCTTCGTTGGCTTGGGGGACGACGGAACTGCCGAGCACGTGGTCGTCAACAAACCCGCCAAGACGAGGATTGAAGTTTGAAAGTGCATCTCGAGTGACTGTACAGAACTTGGACTGTCCAGAACGTGTGGTACTTGAGAGAGAAAAAGGAAACAATTTAATGATCCAATTTGAACTGCCACGGGAGTGATGGGACGTGTTTTTCTTTTTCAAAAGAAAGAAAGGGAGCTTTGCTGTATTTAAAGTTTTCATGAAATCTGAGCGAGCTGTTGAATTGACGTTTGACTAGGATCGACTGCCGATTTGTGGAACCCTTTTCCATTTCGACAATTGCTTGCTATTATCCTATGAAGAATCCCACGTGCACCGCCGCACCTTCTAGATCAGGAAATATATCACCGTCGCTCAAGTTCCCGACTCGCAGAGAACGTGGCTTTGGTCTTTGGGGGCGTTTTTTTAATCTAGAGAAAGATGGGATGCCAATGCTATAATTCCATAACCAACGCAATTTTTGGATACCAAGAGATGCAACGGTTGATACTCCGTACGCTGATGCATGATGGCTGGAAGGTGGAGGATGCTTGGTTGCACTGGCTTCGAATTGGATGATTACGACCAATGACCGGTATGTACCTTTCCACGTTCTACTGTGG